>NW_019379523.1:1329400-1387865 GCF_000648655.2 Copidosoma floridanum | reverse complement strand
ATATATATATATATATTGTGCTTCTGACCAACACAACATGATTATCTTATACACGATTGCAAGTGACGAGAGAGAGAGAGAAGCACACCCCGCATGCTCAGTTACCGATCGCTTTAAAAACGTTTAAACCATCGTCATCGTCATCGCCGTTATACAAGTATACGCAGCGAGCCGTAGCAGAAGATTGCTCCGATAAGTACTTTGATTTATCATGGGAAAAAGGGAGAGAGAGGGAACCCATTCGACAAGTGCAACACTCTCTCCTGGATGATGGTTGCACTCGCCACTCGCGCGTGTTGTACGCACGCGCCAACATCATTGTTGCACAGTTGCATCGCACACCCGGAAAACGGGATAAAGGGGAAAAGAGAGAGAGAGAGAGACGGGGAATTTGACCTAGTTCGTATCAGGCAGCCGACCGACACCCTGCGGGGCTTACAATGCGAGTAGTAGCACCCCCCTTGCCCTTCCCCCCCCCTTGCTCGCCCGTTTACCTACACTCATCACGGATGGCGGTTCCTCTATACCCGCAACTCGCGGAAGTGGAAATTATATTTATTATATGTGCAAAACGCGCGTATACCGTGTGTATCGTATCGTATACCCGTATCGTTTGCGTTAGAAAAGCGTCGACGTCGCTTATTATTTCCTCGGGGGTGGGGCGCGGGTGGGCTCTTGGATTTGTTTGTCCAATTTCTCTCGTTCGTACACCTATAGTGTCTATACACAGTATACGTGTATAATAACGTGTCGAGCACATCATGTATATATATACGTGTGTATACGAGGTTTACAAGCGTACATCACCTGATGCCGTATAAATATATTGTTCGAGTAATGTATTTTTAAAGAGCATCCATTAGCCTGTATGTATATTTCGTTTGGTTGATCGGTAGATTGGGGGGAGGGGGGGGGGAAAGACAGCCTCATCCCTCAGACTATACTACCTCGGCGGGCTCCTATTTCTATGGGTTAAAATTAACCGGGACGTCACTACTAATGCATTATTAACGCCCTTTTTCATTCGTTTGAAAAATTAACGATCCATTGATGTCGAATATTGATTTCCATTGTGGGTGGGTTATTGGGGGGGGAGTGGAGAGGAAAAAGTGCGCAACCGCTCTTTTTTTTTCTTCGTATAAACTGCACAACGCGTGTCTTTTCAATTTCACGCTCCGATCGAGTTTAAATCGAACACGCGCCAATAAAGCGAATTAATTTTAACTTCCCCGCAAATGTATCGATATGTATACTGCACGGCAATACCGGAATCAATCGGTCACGTGTGTGGGTACGTTGATGCACACATTTTGTACGGGCGAATGAATTATCGTCACTAAGAAATTCAAACCGCGATGAATAAATTGTATAAAGAGACACGACATGCACCCAAGAGAGTGGTTATATACACGTCAATTTGGTCACGATGACGTGATGACATAGTTAAACTATATATACCTCGCGTCGCAAACAAATACTTGAAAAATACCTTGGGGCGCACGTGATGTTCGAAACAACTCCAGTTTACCGGATCGCGTGATAATGTCGAATACATTGCAGGTGTGTGTGTGTGTGCAAGTGGAACTTGACAACTTTTGGTGCGGTCGCGAGATAAGTATGGCGTGAGCGTCGGAACTTTTTACTTCCGCTTTGAGGGCGCGGCCGAACTTTGTTGGGAAGAGCAGAGATAAAGAGGGACAAAAGAGCGCGTGTATATATTATACACTATACGTGCGAGGAATAAAAGTTTATGAAACCCGGTAGCGGACGGGGGAGGCAAACTAAAAATTCTTGAAATTGCAGTTGCAAATGAGAATAAGGGAGCCCGGGTGGTAAAAAGATGGGAAAACACGTGTACATGTATGTGTAGGTTTATCGTGCTAATCACGGGTCACAAAGGGTTCATTTTGTTTTGTCGTCTACTGTTTTTGGCTCTTTCGTCCGAGAGGATTGTAATGATACTAGTTACGCCGGTGGGTACTCTTTTTCCGCGAAAATTAACTTTGCAGGTGCAGGGTGTTACATCATAATCATACCGAAGGATGAATACAATGCACAAAGAGCCAAGACGCGAAGAAACAGAGACGTCCTTGCTTTTGCCACGAAACTATATATTATTATACGTGGTGATTGTAACTACGTGACTTTTATTTTTATTCTTCGGGTGTGAGTTGTTTTTTCATCAAAAATTGTTTTACATGCAGTTGTTTAAATTACGCGTTATACTGTATAGTTTTGTTTTTAAAATTAAACCAAAAAAGTTCACTGCGTTACGAGAGTGTCACCATTGCATACATTTTTTGAAGTATTTTTAATTCATATGTAAGTTATAAAAAAAAAAAAAAAAAAAAACAATAAGTAAATAAATGTATATAATCAATGAAATAGAATGATTGATTCTCGTGTGATTCGAGTATCGGGCGTAGAAAAATTTTTCTTCAACGCGACATGAGTAGATACAAAAAGCGCGGCTCATCGCCTGTATGTATATATATACTTGCATCGAATCAGAGTAAATGGCGCAGAGTGCAAACATGGTAAAATAACGCGAGAGTATATATTATATTATAGTGACACGCGAGAAAATACGAGAGAAAGCTATTTCACATAAAAATATACCAATATAATGTAGTTATAGATACGCGCGCCATTAGAGCTGCTCGTGTCTAATCGAACGAGAGATGATTATTCAAGATGAAAGTATATAAGGTACTGCGCTCGAATTAAATGGTTACGACTGACCAAGACACCCAATAAAATCCATTCGACCTCGGTGGATACACTTTTTTCTCGTTTTCTGCTTCACGTAGCGAACAAAGGGTGGAGGGGAATAGCGAGGGAGTGAAGGTACACAGAAGAGAAATTGCGTGCTTTTGTTACCAAGTATACATTTATAATATGAGTTAACGACCTCCGAGAGATCGACCTCGTCATATCTCAATTTGTCAACGACGCCTTCGTTCCTCTTCTTCCCCCTGACGATGACGCGCCCTGTCTTGTCCTTATCACCCCGCCATCCGTCAATCATGTTTTTTTGTGCTCACTATTGACATTGGGATCAATTTTTCACCTTTCGCCCCTTCGGTTTTCAATGTTATCGACAATCTTTATGAGTCTCGAGGAGACAATAGTTTTGCAAAGGACAGTATCATCATAAAACGGTGTAATGAAATAATGAAATTGGCTCAGTGAGCCATCGTTGATTAGTATTATTTTGAATCACGTATATGTATGTAAAGTTATATTCATCAATCAACGAAATCTCGTATATTATACGCCCATTTACTTTGACGTATAGACCACACGTGTAGTTATACTAATTTTACAAATAAGCTGCACATGTTGTGCCATATAGTTACAGATCCATTGGTCATGCGTATAGATTGATGATTTATCAATTTACGAGTGACACATATTCGATGTGCGAACATACACGAATGCACATTTCGTAACGCGTGAATGATCGGCGCGTCGATGCTGGAGGTAATTTCGGCTGGTTTTGTTCAGTCTGACCCTTGCATTCAACAATCGTATACCTGTATGTATGAGCCACGCGCAGTTTATCGGAAAAACCAACTTTCCAACACGAGTTTCGTCTCTCAATAGACTGATGGAACCTGTAGTTTTTGCTCACCCATGCATTTTAGCGTTGTCTGTGTTTTAATAAGTTCCACCCGAGATGATTAATTTAATCGTATTGGAATAATATTTGGGGGATTATTTTCAATGACCGTATAAATTTATTCGCAAATAATTAAAAATGTTTTTTCATGAAAAGGCAAATGCGGGTATCAACAAAAATAATAGTATCCACACGACATGAAAATCCATTATTTGTTACCACTCGAGTTAATTTTACTCTTGTAAAGTGCAAAAACATCAAAATGTGTACACCTTTACTTCATCCATTATGTACGTATCAATAATTTGTTTCGAATAGAGGAAAAACAATAAAGCTTGACGCGCGATGAAATGTGAAATAAAAACCTCGCCTCGCTCGTCATTTGCATCAATACGTCAGAATCCCCAAAGCACCAATTTATCGACAACGGACACACTGGCTTCACAACCTTGTCCCCTTCCCCCCCCCCCAAAAAAATGCATTGGTATTTTTCACCCCAACAACAAATACGTCCATCCGACGGACCCGTGAAAAATCACAACCTCGTGTCGAAAGTCAGAGTGACGCGCGAATAATCACCGCAACCGTAGGGATCTCCTCCGTCGCGCCGACAACCCTTTAGGTGTAAGTATCTCCCAGATGACGCAGCAGCACCACCCCTTTCCGCGCCTCAGAGTGAAATTTGTCAAACGTTTCTTGTACATGGCAATTTTTTTTCTTCCCTCGTCTACAACGTGTGTTTTTACTGTGTCTCTACTCCGTACGACTGGAAAAAGGTTTTTTTTTTTTCAGAGCAGGGATGATGGTACAAAGTAATAATGTACATGCCATTTGAATCGGTATCTCGATGTAACGAGGCGTCTCTGCTCAAAGTCGCTGGTACAGGTGTGTGTGTGTGTGTGTGTATCGTGTACATTTTTCACGAGTCACAATAACTCAACATTTAAAACTTGTGTGTACCTTCGTATTTTTGATCGAGTATTATTACGCCATTCGTCACCGCGATAACGTCGAGAGATATGTATAACCTGCGCGTGCCGTTTGGAATTTCAAATCCAATAGACCCTACGTGCTACACTCTTACAGTACAGTAATGGAAGGAATTTTTTCCCCATCGACTCCGAGAACGTGTACACGTATACAAAGATAGAAAAAAAAAAAAAAAAAAATCCTTGTAAACTGTACGTATTGCAGTTAGGAAAATTCTTGTCATTGGCCCTCTTGATTAATTTTCCAACTATACACCTATCTTTTGTTGATCTCATTTTACTGGGCCACTCGAACGTTATAATTTTGGGTAGGGGGGAAGGAATCTACGTCTCGGCAATAAATTGGCTGCGAAGCCAATTACTTGTATCATCGAAAATCAATAGCCGTTATATTGCTTGTTGTTCTGAATTGCGCCACAGCGAGATGCATGCATGTATATATTTACAATGTTATTTTTTCGACATCGCATTGACGAAAACAGCTCTCGAAAACAAACAATAGCACAATCCACTCATAATTGGGATCGAAAATGGACGGTGGGGGTGGCTTGGATGAATTTCTCAAAGGGGTCTACATATACATGTGTGCAGAAGCATTGTTGTCCACCTGCACGCATGGAAAAAACTAAGGACTCTGATTGGCTGGAGGCTTACTAGTGCCCTCCGATACGTCCATCACCATCCTCGTATTACATTGAAACACCAATAAATAAGGTTTCTTCGGTTGGTTTTCCACTTCCAATCTCTTTTTTTTTTTTTTTCTCGGTACTTCCAAAAACATACCTGCAATAGTTGAAAAGTACTATAGTTCCTAAAATTGCGTATAGGTAACGGGGACTCACAATTGGGGCTAGACGAGTGTAGTCAGTTCCTCCGAGTCTATATGCATCTCTAGTTTTTCAATTTAACCAAAGAGCCATTTCATATACACCCAAAAACCGTACAAGAATCGATTGCACACTCGATAAACAATAACGCGGCTTTGGTATTTTTATGTTTTCAGGGTTCCACCGGCCTCACGAGCAGCAGTTCTCGTTCATCATCCGAAACGCACCGTCTCCTCGTATACAGTGCCAATTATCGTCCATCGGTCAGAGACAGGACGGAGGAAAGAAAAGCCGGGAGGGAGGGGGTCACCGACAGTTCGACCGGTCCCCGGGGGGGGGGCGAGAGATAGAGAGGAGGGAAATCATCGGCGATGAAAGTCCATCCGGCCGACTGGAAGAGGCGAAAATCGGGGATATAGCCTGAGCGGGTAAAAGATGCAGCCACGGGGAGTGCGCGGGTGGCGGTACAGTCGCAAGGAGACGGGGGCCGTTTGTAGCGAGGATATCTCGTGGGTGGAGGCGAAAAAAAAACCCGAAGCTATCCTCCGAGAGCCATTACGTGACTGCGCGTTTTCTCGAGCCGTGGTGTGTATAAAAGGGTGTGACGATTGTGTCGGAGCTGGAATTCCCGGCCAAAGGCGCTGGGCGAGACGATGGGAATGAAGGTTTTTTGCGCGGCTGCTGGTGGTGATAGCCGTGTGGCTCACGTATATATACATGCATACACATGGGGAGGATGAGGCGCAGAGCTAGGGATCGCTCGGCGTCGCGGTAGCCCGGAATCGTGGCTTCTCGATGTGGACGCGCTTGTACTTCATGCACCGAGTGCCGATTTTTGTTTTTTTTTCGCCCTGGAAATACACATACTGGACCATCAAGAGTAAATCGATGATAATCGTACGAGTTGTTCGAATAATAATCGTATAGAGCAATTGTTGTATCACAAACGGACCACAATAGCTTGTGTCTTGCACACGAGCGCAAGTGCGTATAGAAAAAGCAATATAGATTCGAAAGCAGAGATTAGACGACTGGAGTACAATAAAAAGAAAAAATGTCAACGACGCCTTCGTTCCTCTTCTTCCCCCTGACGATGACGCGCCCTGTCTTGTCCTTATCACCCCGCCATCCGTCAATCAAATATATTTATATATATATATATATATATATTGTGCTTCTGACCAACACAACATGATTATCTTATACACGATTGCAAGTGACGAGAGAGAGAGAGAAGCACACCCCGCATGCTCAGTTACCGATCGCTTTAAAAACGTTTAAACCATCGTCATCGTCATCGCCGTTATACAAGTATACGCAGCGAGCCGTAGCAGAAGATTGCTCCGATAAGTACTTTGATTTATCATGGGAAAAAGGGAGAGAGAGGGAACCCATTCGACAAGTGCAACACTCTCTCCTGGATGATGGTTGCACTCGCCACTCGCGCGTGTTGTACGCACGCGCCAACATCATTGTTGCACAGTTGCATCGCACACCCGGAAAACGGGATAAAGGGGAAAAGAGAGAGAGAGAGAGACGGGGAATTTGACCTAGTTCGTATCAGGCAGCCGACCGACACCCTGCGGGGCTTACAATGCGAGTAGTAGCACCCCCCTTGCCCTTCCCCCCCCCTTGCTCGCCCGTTTACCTACACTCATCACGGATGGCGGTTCCTCTATACCCGCAACTCGCGGAAGTGGAAATTATATTTATTATATGTGCAAAACGCGCGTATACCGTGTGTATCGTATCGTATACCCGTATCGTTTGCGTTAGAAAAGCGTCGACGTCGCTTATTATTTCCTCGGGGGTGGGGCGCGGGTGGGCTCTTGGATTTGTTTGTCCAATTTCTCTCGTTCGTACACCTATAGTGTCTATACACAGTATACGTGTATAATAACGTGTCGAGCACATCATGTATATATATACGTGTGTATACGAGGTTTACAAGCGTACATCACCTGATGCCGTATAAATATATTGTTCGAGTAATGTATTTTTAAAGAGCATCCATTAGCCTGTATGTATATTTCGTTTGGTTGATCGGTAGATTGGGGGGAGGGGGGGGGGAAAGACAGCCTCATCCCTCAGACTATACTACCTCGGCGGGCTCCTATTTCTATGGGTTAAAATTAACCGGGACGTCACTACTAATGCATTATTAACGCCCTTTTTCATTCGTTTGAAAAATTAACGATCCATTGATGTCGAATATTGATTTCCATTGTGGGTGGGTTATTGGGGGGGGAGTGGAGAGGAAAAAGTGCGCAACCGCTCTTTTTTTTTCTTCGTATAAACTGCACAACGCGTGTCTTTTCAATTTCACGCTCCGATCGAGTTTAAATCGAACACGCGCCAATAAAGCGAATTAATTTTAACTTCCCCGCAAATGTATCGATATGTATACTGCACGGCAATACCGGAATCAATCGGTCACGTGTGTGGGTACGTTGATGCACACATTTTGTACGGGCGAATGAATTATCGTCACTAAGAAATTCAAACCGCGATGAATAAATTGTATAAAGAGACACGACATGCACCCAAGAGAGTGGTTATATACACGTCAATTTGGTCACGATGACGTGATGACATAGTTAAACTATATATACCTCGCGTCGCAAACAAATACTTGAAAAATACCTTGGGGCGCACGTGATGTTCGAAACAACTCCAGTTTACCGGATCGCGTGATAATGTCGAATACATTGCAGGTGTGTGTGTGTGTGCAAGTGGAACTTGACAACTTTTGGTGCGGTCGCGAGATAAGTATGGCGTGAGCGTCGGAACTTTTTACTTCCGCTTTGAGGGCGCGGCCGAACTTTGTTGGGAAGAGCAGAGATAAAGAGGGACAAAAGAGCGCGTGTATATATTATACACTATACGTGCGAGGAATAAAAGTTTATGAAACCCGGTAGCGGACGGGGGAGGCAAACTAAAAATTCTTGAAATTGCAGTTGCAAATGAGAATAAGGGAGCCCGGGTGGTAAAAAGATGGGAAAACACGTGTACATGTATGTGTAGGTTTATCGTGCTAATCACGGGTCACAAAGGGTTCATTTTGTTTTGTCGTCTACTGTTTTTGGCTCTTTCGTCCGAGAGGATTGTAATGATACTAGTTACGCCGGTGGGTACTCTTTTTCCGCGAAAATTAACTTTGCAGGTGCAGGGTGTTACATCATAATCATACCGAAGGATGAATACAATGCACAAAGAGCCAAGACGCGAAGAAACAGAGACGTCCTTGCTTTTGCCACGAAACTATATATTATTATACGTGGTGATTGTAACTACGTGACTTTTATTTTTATTCTTCGGGTGTGAGTTGTTTTTTCATCAAAAATTGTTTTACATGCAGTTGTTTAAATTACGCGTTATACTGTATAGTTTTGTTTTTAAAATTAAACCAAAAAAGTTCACTGCGTTACGAGAGTGTCACCATTGCATACATTTTTTGAAGTATTTTTAATTCATATGTAAGTTATAAAAAAAAAAAAAAAAAAAAAAAAAAAAAAAAAAAAAAAAAAAAAAAAAAAAAAANGAAGATTTTCATGCCCTCTAGATTATTGAGTTGATGCTGCAGTATCATGGGGTACAGCGCATGACGTCATTGGTATGCGTGACTCGTCGGTATGGATGAGAACTTAGGTATTTTATAGGGGGAAAAAAAAAAAAAAAAAAAAAAAAAAACTCTGTGCGATTAACCAATCAAAGATGGCCTGTGCGCGTTCGTGAACATAATATGTGCCCACACGGTGTGTGTCTGTCGCATAATTCGCGTATGTACGGCTTGAAAGAAAATAACAACAAAATAATCGTGCCCAGAGTTTTTGAAGCTAAGAAAAAGTTTTCGTTCAAATACTCATGCAAGGGATTCTTTTTTTTGTAACAAATTCTTTTTTTACCTTGAGGGTAAATTGTTCTAAAAAGTTCGTTACTCAATAAACGATTATACGTACATAGAAACATTACAATTCGTCAATTCAACAGTGACATTCGACGTATCAGCGAAATTTAAACTTTGTGTATAAAAAAAAAAACAAAAGAAAACGAACGTCAATAGACACATTATTAAATATATTTGGTTATCGTTAAAACGTAAAAAGTATATATTTTCACGGGCACAACATACGATGATTATCTTGTGTCTCTATTAATGCACTTGGGTCAAAGACGCGTTTATCGGGACAAATGGTTTCATTGCGCGCCAAAAACAGGCGACGAATCGAAAATAGAAGGCCACACGGCGTATCATCATCGTCGTCGCAAGAACTCGGCAATCAAACAGATTAAATTACCAAGGAAAGGTCAGCCTCGAAAGAAAAAAAAAGAAAAAACTGTTTTTTTTTTTTTATCCATCCTATTATACTTACCGCCCGTGAATCACTCCGACTCTATCAATTTTCTTTCTTTTTCTACTGCGCCGTTTCGTATTTCAATCAATCCAAGCATATACGTATATATTTGGCCTCGGGGAATCAGCTCAACGAAAATTTGAAGAAAAAAAAAAAAAAAAAAAAAAAAAAAAAAAAAAAAAAAAAAAAATACGATAGGTGATAGTAAAAATGTATATATATATATAGCGAACATAATATCCCCCGTGAAGCAAAGGAAGCAAAAACTGTACAAAAACGACGTTAACGTTATAGAAAGACAACAATAAAACGGATCAAACGCTAAAAGACTGAGATGTAGATTCAGAGCAAAAGAGCTGAATGATATTCGCTACTTTCGTCTCTTTTTACAATTAACCTGCGACATATCAACGTAAAATTATTAAAGTACACCTGTGCACCATTTGGAAACTTAAACATCATACACGACTTGGCAAAATATAAAACAACAAATGGAATACGAAGAAATTTAGTGTTTTCTACGCAACATGAAGTGAATGGAATAAATACATGTAGCAAAAAAAAAAAAAAGTGTTTTCTCCATTTCGAGTGCGGTGCGGGTTCTAGATACACAACCACACGTAGTGCGTGCAAAATTTTTTCCGAAAAGATTGAGGGCGAAGTTCAAAAGCCAATTTACGAGAGGGGAGCCCGGAAGCGTCTCTCTCTGTGTACCTCTTCAAGCGCTGGGCAGAAGAAATGGGTTGTGGACAGAGCAAAATCGGCAACCTCTACTCGAAGAACAAGAAAAACAAGAGCAACGTCAAGAGAAACGGCTTCTCCATTCGTGAGTCCACGTTTATTATTATCATTTATCATAAGTTGAAATGTGTATTTTTTTTTTTTTTTGCTCGGAGGGCGAAGTTCAACTTCACGTGACTAAATACCACGTGAGAAGTAAAAGAAACCACTTTGTGTAAGTAGTGGTATTAAGCATTCCACAGACTGGGTATTTAAGTACTAGAAGTTGAACTTCACGCATAGGTGATATATATATATATATATATATATATATATATACGTGTCTTCACTAGCTAACGTACTTACTACGATGAAACACATCATCTTATATATGTATGGTAGAAATTTCGTCTAACTATTATTATTATTATTATTCACTTACTCCTGTTTAATATTTGCCTTTTTGATTAATGGATCATCGATCCGAGATGATTAATATTATATGGGCAGGTACGAGGATCAATGTATACACATACACGACATGGGAGGGTAGATTATACTCCGAAAGCGAGCTGGTACTTACTTGGATTAAAAAAGAAAAAAAAAAAAAAAAAAAAAAAAAAAAAAAAAAAAAAAAAAAANTGTGAGAATCGAGGCGAAAAAATGCGAGAAAACAAATGGAAAAAAAAAAAAATGCGGCTTGTTTTCGAAATTCACTTCATTTGCCTTCTCCCGCACGTGCTCGTATATAATTATGCTCTGCGCTGTTGTTGTCATCGTATTGTAGCGAACTGCGTTTCTTTCAAAAACGTAACACTTTCACCCGACGAGCGATTAAATGACACGCGTGTTTGACCTTTTCAAGAAAAAACCGAGACAAATAAGTGTACGTTTTATGCAAGTAGTACACAATACGCACCGACAAACGGCAGCAGCTGCAGTGACACGATTGACTTGAGTTTTTGCGAAGCAACAATAGTAAGTATAAGTGGACAAAAGACGCGTAATATGGTGACGAATTCGAGAGAACAAGGGAGAGAGGAGCGGAGGAAATAAAAGTGCGCGCGTATACTTGGGCGATGAACAATCTGTAAGGAACGAGGGAGATTTCGAGAAAGGGATAATCGCCGATGGTTTGCTTGAAAAGATAATATTCCGAGTAAAGTTCCGCGAACGATTGTTTTCTCTCGAAATGCACACGCCGTTGGCCATCGAGAGGTAATTGTTATGAAAAAAAAAAAAAACTCGATCGAAACGGACTTGCGCTTATACGGATATACAGACGATTATTGGCCAATTTTATTATTTATATATTTCGTAAACAATTAAAATTTTACATCTCAACAATTGCGAAATACTAATTATCACGCAATACGTGATCGACTAACAATCGTATACCCATGGATAAAGTATAGAAAAAAAAAAAAAAAATGGCCCCTCCTAAAAAATGGAACAACAAAGTCGTGCTGTTACGTATTAGCGCAGTAAAACCAGACACTTTGGCGATAAAAAACGGAGACAAGAGTGTGAGAGTGGGGAGTCGATCTCGCGTCCAATGGTAAGCCAGAGGCGCGACTCGTGCACGTATATCTATGTATATGTATATACCCTATGCATTTATACCAACAGATTACACATACACATGTATATGCTCCGCGACGCGCAATATAGCCGCCAGCAGTGCTAATAATAGAATGTTATACCCTATATATATACGTACGAGTCGAGCGTGAGCTATCCTATATATATATATATATATGCATGCTATACCACTACCAACTACAACACACAACATTGTCGTAGTTGTAGAGAGTGTCTCGGTAACTAGGCGTAAGGTTAATGCGATTCCCCGATCGAGTTTGCACCAGGTGAGTCTATACATGTATACGTATACGTAGTTATTGCGATGTATCAGCGATACTTACTCGCGCTTCAGGGCCAAAGAGGAGAAGCTAGAGGGAAGGAAGTTTGTAGGCATATATATGTATGTACGAGACGACGGCTGATTACTCATACATCTGTTGATCGAAATGAGAAAATTGAAATTGATCTCGATGTTTGTTCATTCATCCATAGCTATCAAGGATTCATAGGAGGGGGGGTGGGTTGGAGGTGAGCTTTTTCTGTATGAATGCGTGTAGTGTAGAGGAAGGGTGCAGTCGAGGGTCACCCCCCCAACGAGGTCAGTTTTGTTTTGAACATAGAAAAGAAGAGCGCCTGATGGTGATGCACATGCGTGTCCGAGGACAATCGGATGGGTATGAGCTTGGGAAGGGGGTGATTATTTGTTTTATTTTATTTTCGCCGCGACGCTGTAACTGTCGTGTATATACACCTATATACAACCTGTTTTGTTTTTTATCTTTGCGTTGCGGGCTTTAACCAGAAACAAATTAATGCTCGATACCGCGATAATTGGGCCACTTATTCTATCAGTAAGTTGATTTCGTGTTTGAAAAAAATTAACTGTTTTTCCTTCCCTCATGTCGCACAGCGTATTTTAACAGTGAAAGTCGTAATATAGTTTTCTTCGACGAAGCAGCTTTGGAATTTAATTATTTGGAGAAAAAAACTCAATTTTAAAAAATTAATCGAAAAAACGACAGGGACAAACGTGAGTAATTGCATTTCACAAAAAAGTGATCGAAGCTATACACGTGTGCAGGTTGTATCGGTTTGTTTCCAGTGTGGAGAGATAACCCGAGATAACAGCGACGCGTTGACTGACCGGCTCCAGGCGACCAGCCAAAAATTCCTCCATGGTAAATCAATGCCACACGGTGAAATTCCTTTGGGGATGAAATTCTATTGTGACAAAAATAATACTGGTACGCGACGAGAAAAAAAAAAAAAAAAAAAAAAAAAAACACCGCCAGTTTTTCCCTACATACATACAACGTTTTCCGAAGTGAATCGTCAAACGATTTTCCTGCTTCCGCAAAAACACGTAATTAATAATTCGCGAGCGACTTTCATCCTCAACAGTATACAGGTATAGCCGATCTCCCTGTGTGTGTATATTATAGCTGCAGGGGAAGAACAGACAGTAGGTATATGTATGTACATGGAAAAGCAGGTCACTTTTACACTCGAAAGAGATACTTAACGCGAGAGGGTCGTCGCGCTTGTTCGTCTCGTGTGTGTGTGTGTATACGTGCACACTTGTACGTAGTTGCTTTGGTAAGAAAAGAAGATTCGAGAAAGTCGGATTCGTTCATACAAAAGCCGGGGTGGCGGTAAATATAGCTCTCGCGTTACAGTTTCGGGGCTAAAATATACACGTAACATGTAGTACGATGAAGGTTTTTTTTTTTTTTTTTTTTTTTTTCTTTACTTTTAATTGGTTCGGTAATTCTCCTCTCTCCTTTTTATTTGAAGAAATAAAATCAAGAGTCTTGTCAGTCCGACGACGAACGTGTGCATAGGGATTGATTGCCAAACGACCGGAGAGCGAAAAAACGAGACTTTCTATTACGGCGTTACATAAACACCTTATACATGTAATGTACGGAGCTCATGCGGTGCAATGAAGAAATGACGAAAAAAAGAAAGAACCACGACACTTTCGTTTGGTACGAGAAAACACATATTGCACCAGAGCGGGTACACGGACGATGGATATAATCATTTAATGCAAATCGATATACATTCTATTGTTGCTCGCTATCGGTATACGGCTAAGCTAATAACACGTATTGTACCTACAGGTTTTCCGATTTTTTTGTACCGATTTTCTTAACGATCTATATAAAACTTTTTTTTTGGGTACTTGCCGATTTTTCTAAAAACAAAAAATGATCGACGATCGAAAACAAAAGTTCTCGCTGTAATGTAAAAGAAATGGTCACACGCGCAACATGAATGACCGATCGATCCCGCAAGACCCACATACACAAACACCCACGGACGGAGATACACACTTACCGCGAGAGGTCTTGCGAAACACCGAAAAAAAAAAAAAAAAAAAGAAAAAAAAACAACTATATATCGGTATCGGCCACGAGGAGAGCTTGAGCTCGCGTTCCCTTTCTTTTCTCGTCGTCGCGCGTCCGTGTCTCCCGACTGTCGACAAGCCGGCGCCACCGATCGTCCACAATTACACTCCTATGTACGTATACACGTACTTATATTCGAGGCCGCGCTCGTTAAAAGACTAATTGATGTGTTGTGCAGAGCACACATTTTACTAGATATAATATATATCTTTGCGTCGAAACACTTGCACGTGTACAGGTATATACGTTACAATAGCCTGTATAAGCTAGACGCTTTAGAATAACGATATCACGTGTGCCGGCTTTGAAATTTTATTTATGAGTATATAGACAGGATGACGAGGAAGAAGAAAAAAAAGATGTGATGCGAGCGAGAGGCGCCAAATAGCGCGGCGAATCGGCAATGGACTTCCGCGCGTCAAGATATACTACATCTGCACTTTGCCGATCTGTCGAGACGCATGTATACGTATACATAATACAGAGTAGCGATATATTAACTCACGTGTGCGCTAAATAATATATATATATTATATAAATACACGCGCGTCTTTGGTGCGTCTATTGTTGTGCTCGAACGGAAGGGTTAAAATTAGAGTATAGGGTAGCCGATTTTCCAAATGTATATATACGTATAGATGTTTTGCGCATGGTAAGAGATCACTGCACGACGAGTATACATACTATAAAATACAGGCTGGTGTTTCGAGACTCTGTTAATTTTGGCTCGCGCGGCATATAAGCTCTCGCAGGTACCAGCCAGGTATAACGTCTCGAGACAAGATCTCTCTTTTTAATCTTTCATTATAATATCTGCGTGGCACAGTACTTTGCGTTTACTTTGAACGTGGTAAAAGAAAAAAAAAAAAAAAAAATTAAAACGTACCCATACACAGCTGGAGTACTATATTTGTCTTGTTGACGCCAAAGCTGCTGGCGTTTCTTTTACAGAGACGTTTCAAGTTCGATAGTTTGCATTCGATCGACTGGGCTTGTACGTATAGGTAATATACATGACTCCTGGGCAAGAGGCCAAAAGAGCGGGTAACTATAAATTAAAAAATTTTAAAAACAGCCAATCCGATCGAGAGGCAAAAAGAAAAAAGAAAAAAGAAAAAAAATGTGCAACCAAGTCACGTCGCAAAATAAGTGGGTTGCACGCGAGTGCGTCCTTTGCTTCGTCCACCGTTGGAAGGTATACACATAAATAAATATATATATATATATATATACGTGTCTTCACTAGCTAACGTACTTACTACGATGAAACACATCATCTTATATATGTATGGTAGAAATTTCGTCTAACTATTATTATTATTATTATTCACTTACTCCTGTTTAATATTTGCCTTTTTGATTAATGGATCATCGATCCGAGATGATTAATATTATATGGGCAGGTACGAGGATCAATGTATACACATACACGACATGGGAGGGTAGATTATACTCCGAAAGCGAGCTGGTACTTACTTGGATTAAAAAAGAAAAAAAAAAAAAAAAAAAAACAATTTTTTTTTTCAAACGCTTTAAGTATAATAGTATACGAATAAATGTTTCAACCAATCGATTTGTCACAAACACGATACGTATATGCAACGTTATACCTTTGATCGCAATGGAGTCTAAATTAAACTTGCAAAACACTCTCACATCCAGATTGAAAAGTCACTTTGAACCATCGACTTTTTTTTCAGTCCAACCAAAGCCAACTTTATGTCAATTCTGAATTTATAAATCGGAAGGGGTAAAAAAAATCTACAGAACGCGATTCACTTTAAATCGCTTTAAATTCATACGTTCGAATGGAAATTCAACGAGCCAAGCTCAAACCTCAAAGCACTGCATAGAAGTAGAATTTTCATCTTTTTCAAAAGCCATAGAAACGAGACCGCGTTTCATTTGAATTTCAACGAATTTTCGTTGTACGCCTTCATCGAACTATTTGCAAAATCCAACGACCAGACCAATAACCCACCTGCACTATATAGAAAAAATTTCACCACTCGGACGTCGCTTGGTCGTAAACTCTCATTTTGTAATTGCAGCTTTGTCTATTGATAAATATTGTAAAAGCAAATTTTCTCGTACCACCACAGAACTTACCTACCTCTTTTCCTTTGCCCATCGAACAACGCGAGGAATCTCGAGGATTCCATGTACATGCGATAAATATACGGCAAGAAAGTTTCGCACTTTCAACGACATAAGCACGAAGACGGTGTAGTACTTGGTACAAAGTATCAGACGATATATATATATATATATATACACACGTGTATAGGAGGAAAAGAGCTTGGAACAAAAAGTCGATGATGCTGGGAGCCATACACCGGCATCAGTCGCGTCTTTGGTTTCCGATTAATTTTCTCGGGTTAGCAACTTTGCGCACACGCCTGCATATGGTATGCACTTACGCGTGGATTCGCAAATTTTCCGATAAGTGGAGGAACTTTGGCGATTAATTTTACAGCCTCCTGTTGATCAGCCGGTAATTGCAATTCGCGAGACGACTTTTTTCTCCTCTTATTTCTGCACGATATGTTTCTCGCGTGGGAGTCTCGGTCATTGGTACTTTCGGTACGTAGTTGGGGTATTCTTTGGACATCATATTATATATAACTTTTTTTTTCGTTTTCCCGTCGTTCACCGATCGGAATCTCGTTGCGATAATAAAGCAAACAAAAAAAGCCAGCCTTAACGTTTGACGTACGTCACAATACGTTATCGCGAGCGACCTTTTTAGTCGTCATTTTTTTTTTTTCCTTCTTTCGGCTGGTCTTTTGGGAAGGTACATTAGCACACATATACTCCATATAGAAATATCGGGACCAAGAAAGGCACCGTTTCTCGCTTTGACGATTCGATAGGAGTGACGTTGCTTGTACAACTCCTTTTTACCTTTTCGTTTAAATATTTTTAAACATTCTTTTTTTTCGCATCTCGAAAGATCGATTGTCACGTGACCAAAACCTTTTTTCATTCTTTATATATACCAATCAAATAAACAACACTTATGTAATTAATCTCCATGAAGTAGAGACCAACGGTATGAAATGCATAGCGTGATTGTTCGAGACAAATCGCATAGTTTGCTTAGCTAAATAAACAATTGTACTTCATTTAATTAAATGTAAAAGGGTGGAATATCATCAGTTAACTGCTCATGTATATGTATAATGCAAATGGTGTATTCCTCATGAGACGAAACGGATAAGAGGCTCGACACCCAAACCACAGCACAATCGAGTTTTTAAAATGAATTCCGGTCATACCGTGGCACGAGCTTTCCGGAACGTGTCACCGAGCACGTATACACTTTCATGCCGGACGCGGCGTACATATTCGCACAGTTTGAATGCTTACAGCCAATAAGAAAAAAAAAAAAAAAAAAAACTCTGTGCGATTAACCAATCAAAGATGGCCTGTGCGCGTTCGTGAACATAATATGTGCCCACACGGTGTGTGTCTGTCGCATAATTCGCGTATGTACGGCTTGAAAGAAAATAACAACAAAATAATCGTGCCCAGAGTTTTTGAAGCTAAGAAAAAGTTTTCGTTCAAATACTCATGCAAGGGATTCTTTTTTTTGTAACAAATTCTTTTTTTACCTTGAGGGTAAATTGTTCTAAAAAGTTCGTTACTCAATAAACGATTATACGTACATAGAAACATTACAATTCGTCAATTCAACAGTGACATTCGACGTATCAGCGAAATTTAAACTTTGTGTATAAAAAAAAAAACAAAAGAAAACGAACGTCAATAGACACATTATTAAATATATTTGGTTATCGTTAAAACGTAAAAAGTATATATTTTCACGGGCACAACATACGATGATTATCTTGTGTCTCTATTAATGCACTTGGGTCAAAGACGCGTTTATCGGGACAAATGGTTTCATTGCGCGCCAAAAACAGGCGACGAATCGAAAATAGAAGGCCACACGGCGTATCATCATCGTCGTCGCAAGAACTCGGCAATCAAACAGATTAAATTACCAAGGAAAGGTCAGCCTCGAAAGAAAAAAAAAGAAAAAACTGTTTTTTTTTTTTTATCCATCCTATTATACTTACCGCCCGTGAATCACTCCGACTCTATCAATTTTCTTTCTTTTTCTACTGCGCCGTTTCGTATTTCAATCAATCCAAGCATATACGTATATATTTGGCCTCGGGGAATCAGCTCAACGAAAATTTGAAGAAAAAAAAAAAAAAAAAAAAAAAAAAAAAAAAGATAGCACGTCTGCATAACCCTCGCGCACCTTCTCGGAATAAAAAACGTTGGGCGCAAAAACGAGCTTCCCGCATCCCATTGGGTGGGCGTTTGTTGTGATTTAGGGAGAAAAATCACACAACTCTAATGAGAACAACAAACAGTGTTGACCCTATGCTAATGAGTTTGGAGAATTTCCAATGCCACTCGTTACAATAGAAAATAACCGTGGGTGACGATGACGCGTATCGCGGGCGGATTCGTGCAATCGGTTGAGCTGTATTTCAATGCTATACATGTGTATGGTCTATTAGCGCACGGCCACTTCGGGCGCGTAAGTGCGTTTCCGTTGAAATATGCACCCGAGCGATGTCACGATCAAAAATTGTGGGTATATACCTACCTATTTGGTAAACAATAAAATTTCGAGAAATTCGCTCGCATCGGTCGAAAGATGCGCGAAAAGCGATATAGGCATGAGTAAAAGATAAGGCGCGCGCCGAGTCGACGGAGTGTAAAGTAGCCAGAGGAGATAGCCGTTTGTTTCCCGATTAAAAACGAATGACGCCGCTGTAGCGCGGAAAAATAGGGGAGATAAGCATCTGTTATACGTGAGCGTCCATCGGGAATTCCGTCGTGCGACACGGCTTGTGGGAAATTTTGCGTGAAACATTGCACGGGGAAGAGAAAACCATACAGTGATTGCTGTCGTAGCGAAACTATGGTAAAATTTGGGTTGCTACAGCTCGGTTATTTGCATCGCGCGTATAGTTTGACAATGGAAATTCTCGTATATTAGCATAGTGCGTCAATAAATACCGTAAAAGGTACTTTTGTATCTTGTTCTGTTCTCCCTTTTCGGAAAAACTAATAGTCTTGGGCAATAAATTGCATTTCTCGTTGTAAACAGCTATATAAGTATATGTTTTTAAACACCATGACTTTTTATTTTTTTTTTCTTTTACATTGCTTTTTCCTTTACATTTTAATGCGTTGTTTTTGTTTTCTAGGAAAAATTTTCTTAAATACTGTGTTATAAGTACTGATTACAAAAAATAAATAATGCATTGCATTTTTAGTTAAAAATTATATTTAGAAAAAAAAATTCAAAAAAGTATTATAGATTTGCGAGCACCACCATTTCCACGATGCCTCAACAGGAAAGAAGAGTCATCGTCTCCCTTTTCCAAAAACAATGGAAACTTTCAAGCTCGCGAGATCCATACATGACACTTTTCAGGCATGGAAAAAGAGGGACTATAGTTCGGGAACAAATTTGCAAAATATAACAGCACCAACCCGCTAATTGGCAAATTGGCTCGTCGCAAATACAAAAGCTATACTTTGGTGGCGGGCGCCGCGGCACCGGTTTTCACTGCTTTTCTCGGCGCCGTCGGCGCTTGGAAATTTTGTTTACACGAAGCACAACGTGATGCACGTCTGTTTCTAGGATACCCGCGGATTCCCGCGATTTTTACACGCGCTTGCAAAAGCACACACGCCCGTGCGATATTATTTGTTATCGAAAGCCATTGATGCGCTGCTATACATATATATACATGACTCGAAAATGTTTACTGTGCCGGTGTGTATCTTGTTTTATGATATACAGAGACAAAGAGAGAGAGAGAGAGAGAAACTGGGTTGAGAGCCAAGGCTTGCGCATATTTCTCCCTCGATATAGCGTGCCGAGATACGTTACATTAGTGGATGAGTCGTCTTTTTTTTTTTTTTTTTTTTGTTTCTTTTTTCTCTCGTGTGACAGTACTGCCGAATCTTTGTGCGAATCATCTCTGTGGCCGTTGTTGGATCCCCGATCATTTTTTATCGCCAAGAGAGCACGTGATACAATTTTTCATCACAGTGTTTGTTCAGCCGAGTCGACGTGCCCGATAACACGTATAAGCTTCTTTTTTTCTTTTTTTCTTTTTTTTTTTGATTTTACGTGATAAGATTTTCTAAATATCTTCGGCGCGTCGAGTGTTGAAATTTGTTTTTCTCAAGTACAAGGTATACCTACGCGTTCAACCGAAACTCGCGCACATGCCATACAAAATTCAATTACTCGCTATACTGATTTAATTCGCAAACCTTCTCAACTAGATTAACCCGGTCCATAAGTCAAGTGTGCCTCGATTGTTTTTTTTTTAATTTTTTTTTATTGAAAAAAAAAAAATTCTCGGTCCTGCTGTGTTATTACAGTGCGACGTAATCAATCGCTGCTCCGGCGATGGTTTCAATGACCGATCGTATGAGGTAAAAAAAATATATATATATATATAAAATCGTTCAAGAGTCAAACGAATGTTATTTTTAGTCACAAAATTTTTTTTCTCTCGCGCACTTGTATGATTATCGTGAAACAGCCGAACAGTCGTGCCATACGATTCACTGACTGAAATTTTTCGAACGTACCCACGTGTACATCGAAATGATCTTTTTAAAATTTAAACTTTTCACTCAACATATGCGTAATTTAACAAAATATTGAGTGATTCTACGATTACCGTACAAAAAATAAAACTGTTCCGAATATACAGTGATAATTTCCGTGAAATCAGTAAAAAATTCAATTAATTTTCAATCCAGCGTCTCGATAACTCTTGAATATTATATATTATATTATTTTGGAGACAGGAAAAGTTAAAAAAAATAAAATCCATGAAAGTGAAAAAAAAAAAAGTTCCTCTTCGAGTGAATTAGGGGCACACGGTGTCAAAGTTTTCTCACAGCTCCCGAAACTGCGCGTCGGAGAAGGCTAGAAACGAATAGTTGACGAGGGAAGAAAAAAAAAAAAAAAAAAAGGGGGGGTAGAATTAGCAGCTGCTGCGCACATAAGCGTGCCTACGTGCCTCGTGTCTCGTCCCCGCACACATGCACACACGATCCGTCCCAGTATCAGCTCATATACCTATAATATATGGAGCACCCAGTCCCGTATTTATATGTCCCACATAATGTAATGAAACGCAAAAAGCCCCAAGTGAGAGAGAAAACACCGCCTTGTCTCCCCCCACCACGATAAGCAGCTGCGCGCCTCCAACAACCTATACTCGTTCTTCTCGCTCCCGCTCGCGTGTGATTTCACGGAGAGCGGCCGGCTCCTCAGTAAGCCACTGTCGTTCGGATCGATCGCGTCTCTCTGTGGGAGCGATCTGCCGTACTTATTTGTACTTTACGGTTTTGCTATACCCATCGTTACATCACCGTCATTGCACCACATACTCAAGTATTACAGGTGCATATTTTTGGCGCCTCCGCTTGATTTTCATTCGACTTGGGAGAGATATACCAAGCAGTTGGTTCGTATAAAAATCGCGAGTGCCATTTCTACCCTGGATAATGCACGAGGAGCCATAAGTACCCACCCCGTGGCAAGTGAAGAAGGGACTTTGTAAAATCGAAAAAAAAAAAAAAAAAAAAAAACTAAATCCGTACGGTTTTATGGTTACAAAAGTGCGCCGGTGAAATCGCCACCCTCCTGTATTATACCTTGCCCCACGTGTAATCCACAACGAAGAGGTGCACGGTGGAAACCGTGGAAAAAGCCGACACCCTGGCCGTCAAGGGGAAACGCGCGGGTTTGGGCACGAGGATGTGGCTGAAAATCATCCGGCAGAACATATCTCATCTGGCGCGCCGGGCCAAAGGTACGTTTTTTTTTTTTTTTTTTGTTTTTTTTTTATCCCCGACGCGTGAGGTGCCATTATTTATTTTGCTCCTCAAATTTTTTAATCAACGCTTGTGGTCACCGGGGGTTATTTTTACCCGAGAGACGCTTTTTTTTTTTCTTTTCATTTTTCCCCAACGTCGCTTTGGCCTTGGGAGAGGGGAAAGAAAAAAAAATTAGTTTACCCTCTCAAAGGATCCGATGGCGCTTGTTTTTCCTCCGCTCTCGTGGCAGGAGAGGGAGTTTTCCGGTTCATCCAAATGCCTTGATAAACCATAGTGGATCGATTTTAAGGTTTGAAGATGAAAAATAGTATTATTGAATTTCATTCGGTTCGGTTGGTGGTTCGATTTTTTTTTTCTTTCTTCATCAGCTTTATGAGGCGTACAGATTCAATCTCTTGCTCGATAAAGTGGAAAATTTAATTACTTTCGGCTAGTGGGTATCCTCTATACACTTGGGAAAAACTCGTATACGCCTATACGAATATTCGTAGGTAGATGTTTACAATTCAATTTAATCCCAGTTCAATTAGTTATTAATTAAATATTGAAATTAAGATTTGTTCGTACTCGAATTTAGATCGGTACCTATTTCGATTGGCAAATAAATTCAATTGTCTCAATTGTGACAATTTTTAATCAAGAACTAAATCAAATTGTCGGTGGATTGATGATTAAATTGTATAAACGTTTGATTGCTAAATGAAGTATTTTATAGACCAGCTCGATGCAACGTATCGGTAACAATCATTCCAACGGCGATCGATCGATGACAATTAAATTTGGATCGTGACTCGGACAAAGAGCATCATAAAAATCGATCAAAACACGTACACCCGCAGTTTTCCGAGAACATATGTGAGTTATGCTATACCTGCACGTACTTACAGAGTGTAACACTTGAAAAAACGCACGCACGCGAGTTGTAGATAACACGCGCCCACGCGTTTCCTATATAATAATATAATAGCATCGTTTTCGGGGTAAACGGCGATTTCTGCGCACTGGTTGGTCAATTGTATACATATGGAAACACCCACAACTTTGTTTGAGAGCGGCTGCCCCGATTTTCCTGGAAACGCGTGCAGATGCTATACATTACATGGTTCTCTTTATACGAACACACACGGTGATTTGTTGATTAACATTGCTAGCTCGCGCATCGGCATCGATTTATCGAACATTAATTTACGACGTACCCTTCGGTGAATACATGTGTTTGTCTATGCGTTTCGAGGCTACATCGGTTACAAGGGCTGTTCGGTCGCAGTAATGGGCTCGTCTACCTTGAAATAGAAATATCAACGGGAACACGGATGGCACCGATCGTTTGTTGGAACATCTTTTTACTAGTGAAGGTTGCGAAAGTATTCGAAGGTTTTTGAAAATTCAAAAAAACGTTCCAACCGCTACTCGCGCTCTATATAAAGTCTTTAATTTACAATCATTGAAGCGTATCAAACGATCGTTAATTGTGTGCACTTTTGTTAAAAACATTTTGTTTACCGAGAGACGAGTAACGTGTTTGTTTGTAGCAAACATACCTATAGGGTACCCGGTGTTTTACTAGCACGTGTTGTGTGTTTTGAGCGCGTCGACGGTTTGAGATTCGATGAAACACGTGTGTCAATAAAAACATCGTACGCCGCGAACTTGGGACATTATTATCTTTATATATGCGTGATTCTTTGGAGAACCGCCAATGTTTATATAGACGCTCAACCAACGCTTAGTTGCGCATTAAATTTCGTGATTGTTGATAGTTATGAAACCATCGTGGTTTATTATTTAATGCGATTCAACACATTTTAATGAGAAATGAAAGTGTATATAAAAATATACAAACATTTCATCCACAAAAGTAATTTTCAATAAAAAAAATAAATAAATACACAAAAGAAGCAGAAAAAAAAAAATCGGTCACGCCGTATCTAATCAGCGTGTACCTTTATCTTACAGGTATATGTGAGCAAACAATGCCAAGTGTCCCGACATTTCGCGTACTCGATCGATTTATTACAATTACCGGGCACGTATATGTATATATAATTCGTATTGTTATCGCGATCGGTGTGGCAGCAGCGCCAGCTAACCGATAATATATTGTGCGACAAAAAATATACCGGCGCTAATAATAAATTACTCATCGTTTTATCGCTCGTATAAATACACATTCAACAGCCAATAGCGATCGGATGTACAAAGGCACTAATAACAAGTAACAACAACAATAGCGCGCGAGATAAGTAAAAGCCGTCAGGCTGTACACAACCATCGAAAATTACGAAAAAAAAAAAAAAAAAAAAAAATACACAAGCGGTGTGCGGCAATCTACGGCGCAAAATGACGAGGGGGAAAGAACGAGGAGGGTTGGCCGCTCCGTAGCGCAGCAGTGGCTGGCAAAAAATATATTTTTGTACTATAGTCACCCATCATCAGGCGGCCGTAACGGAAGAGGCCGGCTGCAACTATATCAGCTCTTTTATAAATGTGCGCAGTAGAGGTTGTGGCATATACATAGGGTACGATAGGTGCCTACATATACACGTATACCGCAAAAAAAAAAATTAAAAAAAATAGTGGCCATGTATTGCGCGGTGAACCACCACGCCTAAGATGTGTAACACTTGTATATGCGACGTGAACAACACACATGCGAAAAGGTGCGTTATAAATAATATTATGCGTGTGTATAATTATAATCGGACTTGTGCACAATTATTATGTATATGGATTATTAAATACTTGAGAAAACAATAAATTACATTTTTTTTTTTTTCGATAAAACATTTTTTTTATTCGTCACTATGCACAATATAATACTTGGAAAAAAATTATTTTTAATTCAATACAATTAAGATGATAAAGTTCCTTGTAAGGTACGATAAATCAAATATTTCAATACTTTGATTTATTATTTTTTTTTTCCTTCCAAGTTGCATTCTAATGTCAAAAATTGTGTTGTGAAAAAAAAAAATTTTTTTTCGTGCCTGTAATCTGGTAACAGCAATATCAGTGACACGCATGCGTATGCATTATCATCGAGTGTGAGAATCGAGGCGAAAAAATGCGAGAAAACAAATGGAAAAAAAAAAAAATGCGGCTTGTTTTCGAAATTCACTTCATTTGCCTTCTCCCGCACGTGCTCGTATATAATTATGCTCTGCGCTGTTGTTGTCATCGTATTGTAGCGAACTGCGTTTCTTTCAAAAACGTAACACTTTCACCCGACGAGCGATTAAATGACACGCGTGTTTGACCTTTTCAAGAAAAAACCGAGACAAATAAGTGTACGTTTTATGCAAGTAGTACACAATACGCACCGACAAACGGCAGCAGCTGCAGTGACACGATTGACTTGAGTTTTTGCGAAGCAACAATAGTAAGTATAAGTGGACAAAAGACGCGTAATATGGTGACGAATTCGAGAGAACAAGGGAGAGAGGAGCGGAGGAAATAAAAGTGCGCGCGTATACTTGGGCGATGAACAATCTGTAAGGAACGAGGGAGATTTCGAGAAAGGGATAATCGCCGATGGTTTGCTTGAAAAGATAATATTCCGAGTAAAGTTCCGCGAACGATTGTTTTCTCTCGAAATGCACACGCCGTTGGCCATCGAGAGGTAATTGTTATGAAAAAAAAAAAAAACTCGATCGAAACGGACTTGCGCTTATACGGATATACAGACGATTATTGGCCAATTTTATTATTTATATATTTCGTAAACAATTAAAATTTTACATCTCAACAATTGCGAAATACTAATTATCACGCAATACGTGATCGTCTACTAACAACCGTATACCCATGGATAAAGTATAGAAAAAAAAAAAAAAATGGCCCCTCCTAAAAAATGGAACAACAAAGTCGTGCTGTTACGTATTAGCGCAGTAAAACCAGACACTTTGGCGATAAAAAACGGAGACAAGAGTGTGAGAGTGGGGAGTCGATCTCGCGTCCAATGGTAAGCCAGAGGCGCGACTCGTGCACGTATATCTATGTATATGTATATACCCTATGCATTTATACCAACAGATTACACATACACATGTATATGCTCCGCGACGCGCAATATAGCCGCCAGCAGTGCTAATAATAGAATGTTATACCCTATA
Source organism: Copidosoma floridanum (assembly GCF_000648655.2). Next base: position 1,361,349 of record NW_019379523.1, on the reverse strand, counting down.
TATATACGTACGAGTCGAGCGTGAGCTATCCTATATATATATATATATATGCATGCTATACCACTACCAACTACAACACACAACATTGTCGTAGTTGTAGAGAGTGTCTCGGTAACTAGGCGTAAGGTTAATGCGATTCCCCGATCGAGTTTGCACCAGGTGAGTCTATACATGTATACGTATACGTAGTTATTGCGATGTATCAGCGATACTTACTCGCGCTTCAGGGCCAAAGAGGAGAAGCTAGAGGGAAGGAAGTTTGTAGGCATATATATGTATGTACGAGACGACGGCTGATTACTCATACATCTGTTGATCGAAATGAGAAAATTGAAATTGATCTCGATGTTTGTTCATTCATCCATAGCTATCAAGGATTCATAGGAGGGGGGGTGGGTTGGAGGTGAGCTTTTTCTGTATGAATGCGTGTAGTGTAGAGGAAGGGTGCAGTCGAGGGTCACCCCCCCAACGAGGTCAGTTTTGTTTTGAACATAGAAAAGAAGAGCGCCTGATGGTGATGCACATGCGTGTCCGAGGACAATCGGATGGGTATGAGCTTGGGAAGGGGGTGATTATTTGTTTTATTTTATTTTCGCCGCGACGCTGTAACTGTCGTGTATATACACCTATATACAACCTGTTTTGTTTTTTATCTTTGCGTTGCGGGCTTTAACCAGAAACAAATTAATGCTCGATACCGCGATAATTGGGCCACTTATTCTATCAGTAAGTTGATTTCGTGTTTGAAAAAAATTAACTGTTTTTCCTTCCCTCATGTCGCACAGCGTATTTTAACAGTGAAAGTCGTAATATAGTTTTCTTCGACGAAGCAGCTTTGGAATTTAATTATTTGGAGAAAAAAACTCAATTTTAAAAAATTAATCGAAAAAACGACAGGGACAAACGTGAGTAATTGCATTTCACAAAAAAGTGATCGAAGCTATACACGTGTGCAGGTTGTATCGGTTTGTTTCCAGTGTGGAGAGATAACCCGAGATAACAGCGACGCGTTGACTGACCGGCTCCAGGCGACCAGCCAAAAATTCCTCCATGGTAAATCAATGCCACACGGTGAAATTCCTTTGGGGATGAAATTCTATTGTGACAAAAATAATACTGGTACGCGACGAGAAAAAAAAAAAAAAAAAAAAAACACCGCCAGTTTTTCCCTACATACATACAACGTTTTCCGAAGTGAATCGTCAAACGATTTTCCTGCTTCCGCAAAAACACGTAATTAATAATTCGCGAGCGACTTTCATCCTCAACAGTATACAGGTATAGCCGATCTCCCTGTGTGTGTATATTATAGCTGCAGGGGAAGAACAGACAGTAGGTATATGTATGTACATGGAAAAGCAGGTCACTTTTACACTCGAAAGAGATACTTAACGCGAGAGGGTCGTCGCGCTTGTTCGTCTCGTGTGTGTGTGTGTATACGTGCACACTTGTACGTAGTTGCTTTGGTAAGAAAAGAAGATTCGAGAAAGTCGGATTCGTTCATACAAAAGCCGGGGTGGCGGTAAATATAGCTCTCGCGTTACAGTTTCGGGGCTAAAATATACACGTAACATGTAGTACGATGAAGGTTTTTTTTTTTTTTTTTTTTTTTTTCTTTACTTTTAATTGGTTCGGTAATTCTCCTCTCTCCTTTTTATTTGAAGAAATAAAATCAAGAGTCTTGTCAGTCCGACGACGAACGTGTGCATAGGGATTGATTGCCAAACGACCGGAGAGCGAAAAAACGAGACTTTCTATTACGGCGTTACATAAACACCTTATACATGTAATGTACGGAGCTCATGCGGTGCAATGAAGAAATGACGAAAAAAAGAAAGAACCACGACACTTTCGTTTGGTACGAGAAAACACATATTGCACCAGAGCGGGTACACGGACGATGGATATAATCATTTAATGCAAATCGATATACATTCTATTGTTGCTCGCTATCGGTATACGGCTAAGCTAATAACACGTATTGTACCTACAGGTTTTCCGATTTTTTTGTACCGATTTTCTTAACGATCTATATAAAACTTTTTTTTTGGGTACTTGCCGATTTTTCTAAAAACAAAAAATGATCGACGATCGAAAACAAAAGTTCTCGCTGTAATGTAAAAGAAATGGTCACACGCGCAACATGAATGACCGATCGATCCCGCAAGACCCACATACACAAACACCCACGGACGGAGATACACACTTACCGCGAGAGGTCTTGCGAAACACCGAAAAAAAAAAAAAAAAAAAAAAGAAAAAAAAACAACTATATATCGGTATCGGCCACGAGGAGAGCTTGAGCTCGCGTTCCCTTTCTTTTCTCGTCGTCGCGCGTCCGTGTCTCCCGACTGTCGACAAGCCGGCGCCACCGATCGTCCACAATTACACTCCTATGTACGTATACACGTACTTATATTCGAGGCCGCGCTCGTTAAAAGACTAATTGATGTGTTGTGCAGAGCACACATTTTACTAGATATAATATATATCTTTGCGTCGAAACACTTGCACGTGTACAGGTATATACGTTACAATAGCCTGTATAAGCTAGACGCTTTAGAATAACGATATCACGTGTGCCGGCTTTGAAATTTTATTTATGAGTATATAGACAGGATGACGAGGAAGAAGAAAAAAAAGATGTGATGCGAGCGAGAGGCGCCAAATAGCGCGGCGAATCGGCAATGGACTTCCGCGCGTCAAGATATACTACATCTGCACTTTGCCGATCTGTCGAGACGCATGTATACGTATACATAATACAGAGTAGCGATATATTAACTCACGTGTGCTCTAAATAATATATATATATTATATAAATACACGCGCGTCTTTGGTGCGTCTATTGTTGTGCTCGAACGGAAGGGTTAAAATTAGAGTATAGGGTAGCCGATTTTCCAAATGTATATATACGTATAGATGTTTTGCGCATGGTAAGAGATCACTGCACGACGAGTATACATACTATAAAATACAGGCTGGTGTTTCGAGACTCTGTTAATTTTGGCTCGCGCGGCATATAAGCTCTCGCAGGTACCAGCCAGGTATAACGTCTCGAGACAAGATCTCTCTTTTTAATCTTTCATTATAATATCTGCGTGGCACAGTACTTTGCGTTTACTTTGAACGTGGTAAAAGAAAAAAAAAAAAAAAAAATTAAAACGTACCCATACACAGCTGGAGTACTATATTTGTCTTGTTGACGCCAAAGCTGCTGGCGTTTCTTTTACAGAGACGTTTCAAGTTCGATAGTTTGCATTCGATCGACTGGGCTTGTACGTATAGGTAATATACATGACTCCTGGGCAAGAGGCCAAAAGAGCGGGTAACTATAAATTAAAAAATTTTAAAAACAGCCAATCCGATCGAGAGGCAAAAAGAAAAAAGAAAAAAGAAAAAAAATGTGCAACCAAGTCACGTCGCAAAATAAGTGGGTTGCACGCGAGTGCGTCCTTTGCTTCGTCCACCGTTGGAAGGTATACACATAAATAAATATATATATATATATATATATATATTTCGCGGAGACGACGGCGATGACTCAGAGACAGAAAGAGCTCCTCGCGGCAAGGCGACGACGATTATCTATATATTATCACCGATGCCTGTGTAGTCGACAGCGAAGACTGCAAGGCCCCGAACTGGGTCTCTGCGAGCGTGCGCCGTCGCCAAAAGAAGAGCGGACTCGAAAGAAGGTATTCTTCCCTCGGACAGTCACCTCTCGCCCCTGCACGAAAACGGTAAGACGCGGCCGCCAATGTTTCGCCCCTACATTATACATATATATACTTACCATCACTGCCTCGCAGTTGTTATTCTTATTATTGCCAGCGCAACGACAATAACTTGGCTTCTGTATATATTATATACATTACGTGTTACTTTGTTGCGTGCCATATCACGTGCGGCTGGTGCCAAGATTTGCCCCAGGCGTATACATGGTACACCCAATGTGAAAATGCATGCAGGTGGTGAACTAAGTATATATGCAATACCTTATGTACAAGTATATAAATATACTTATTAATGATGATCAACGTGTCGTTCCGGTTCTTGTGTATGTCTCTCGACTCAACGAGTCTTGCTTCATCGCTATATGTATTATAATATATTGTACAGCTAATCGAGTTTCACCGCAAGAAAGCGTATACAAATTAATACCTATACGTGCGCGAGTGCGATACGTAAAGGAGCACTTTTTTTTTTCCCAATTACCATATAAGCTTCGAGCCAACGGCGCGTTACTTTATTCCTTGAAGTTGTGCATATATTTTATATGTTATAGGGCGCGTAAAAGTATATACCGCGTGCGAGTACAAGGTGTGTGTGTACCTATTAACGCTAAACGAGCGGAAAGCGGAAGCCGGTATCGCCCTCCACATCCTCCTATGTACGTGTTTATCAGTGTACAGCCATCAGCTCGTGTATACATATATGAGGGTGGGTTTATCGGGACTAGGTATTGGTACAAGCTACAAAACTACTTTGACCGGTACTACGCGCTCTTGCGAGGAGCCCCGCCAGGAGGTGTGCACAAAATTATTACACATCGGATCAGCTATGGCACCCATACGTTATTTAAGTACACCTCTTCGGTGCTCTTTGACCCTTTGCCTCGTATAATTATCTTTAATTCTTCGTTGTTGATCAGTATAGCAACAGGATATGCAGGTTCGTAATGACTGCGTCGGTGAGATATATATTAGATGCCGATAACGACGCGCCTTTCGCCGGAAACAAGACCACTATATTGAGAAACAAGACCCTTGACCCTCGGTAAAGAGCCGAGAGAAAGACGCTATACAGAAATAGCTCGGAACAGCGAGGGACTATCATTGCACCATGAACTTATCGCTCCTCTGATACTTTTCAGGTAATAATAAACAATGCGTTTGGAGGAATGAGCTTTATGGATATATACATATAAAAACGTTTGAAAAACCCAACGACTCTTGACGTGAAAATCAATTGGAAGGTATATAATTCAGAACTCGATTTTGCGAACCTTCGAAGCTAAAAGAGTTGACGAAAGACCACGGCCTGCACCGACACGATTGCAAATTAAGTTCGCGATATCTCGCGTGTAACGTATCGTGGTTCTCTCGGAGGAATTATCGTTGCACAACAATTTACAGCCTCCCGTTCGCCACGAAATCAAAATGATAAAAACAATCATGTGTGATGACGGGCAATGTAAAACGAGAGTGATTGATTTTTTTCGTAACCGAATGCCTGAACATGTCCCAAATTCTGCATAATATTATGGTGCTGCGAACAGCGTGAAAAAGAACCGACTTATATGTATGGACGAGACGTAACTTTGATCCAACCGTACATGTTGTACACTATATTTATGTAGTATAACGAAAATGACACGTATATAGCGAATGCACATCGCGAGACATGACCTCGAGCTAATAGAGACTGATGTCACATAATCTAAGCCCCCTGCGTTTTACATGTACCTATACACTTATTATAGCTTTTATTCTCCTCACAATGGACCACCCTCGTATATGGTACAACATAATTATATATATATATATATATATATATATATATAGGGATAGAAATGATTTCGCTCGATATTATAATATTTGCCATTGTGCGGGCGAGGAGGTATAAACATAACGATCAAAGATGTTTACCGGTCGCCGTGAGTATGTGATTCGGTGGGTTCCATTGAATTATTCGTTCGCACGTATAGAATCAAACTTTTACACCCTGGTTAACTTTTTTTTAAGAATTACACCGTGTTATTACCAAAAGAGACAAAGATTTCGTATTTATGCATAAGTAGGTACAACGTTTTGTACAAAAGTTGTTCGTGGGCTTGGGCAAATGATTATTTCAAAATTATCACATATTGAGAATACTTCGTAGCCTCATGAATTATAAATGTATACGCAAAACACGTATATGTATATTTACCATCGACTCTCGCCACTCGTGTGTATACGTATAGGTGTATTGAGGGGGAAAAAGCTTGGAAAATTATATATGAACACCTACTTGCACAAATAATCAAGAGAAGCTATACGTATAGCGTGCTTGCGAGTACACGCGGTATCTGTCGAGATTGAAAAGCGCAAGGGTTATAAATAAACCGTCTTCTACCACCACCCACGCGCGCTCCGATCGAATAAACCGCAGCCGTGTGTATGTGTTCCCTGACGGTCACGCGGGAAATCAGATACGGGAAAAATTGTTTTGTTAATTTCATACTGTGCACTCGATGCCAATATTGCTTGTGTATTGCTTTGTCGCTCGCTGTGTTTCTTGGGAGTAAAAAAAAAAAATAAAAAAAGAAAGTAAGGAAATAAGTGCATTACAAATGTCATTATCACGGTGTATATTTCTTCGATTGGCCATCTCATGCTTTTTTTTCATCATTCGCACCTAATAAGAAGGAAAAAAAAATGAACACGAAGAAGACGAAACGTGAATCATCAAATGGTCAAATTTTGTATAAATGTACGTGTATATAATTATAATGGTATTACGTGAATGTATAACATAATGGACGCACAGAGAGGGTATAATATAATGTATTTATATGCGCGTGTCTCTGTGACCGGAGGAGTAGAGCCGACCTCGTTTTTTCACCACGACACTCGAGAATGAAGCACAGATGGAAGCGCGAAAAAGAGAGCAAGCAGCGGCTTCCGTTTGGCCGGCTACTGGCGCGATTGAGGCTAATCGTATATTTACCCGAGAATGGAGTCAAATTCGCTTTGGATCCATACTATACGTAGGTATATACATTTATGTGGATGATTTGCACAAGACGATCGAGGACAATTCGTCGCGGCTTCGGTTAATCTCTCTCTCTCTCTCTCTCTGTGTGTATGTGTGTGTGTGTGTGTGTATGCGTGTGTGCGTTTAGGTGATAAAAGCGTAATCTCGTCGAAAGAACGATGCCGATTGACTTGGCGATTGTCTTTATTCCAGTACCGGAGATTAACAACCGGGCTTGAGTACAATTGTTTTTTCTGTTTTAAAAAACCTTCATGAATGATAAGCAAATTTTCGTTTGTCGCTGCTTACAGGAAAATACTGAGAACAAATTATTATTATTATTATATGAGCGTTTTTAAAAAAATATAAAAAGTAACCGTATACTCAAGTCTGACTGTAACAGAAATCGAATGATCGTTGGGTATTTTTTAAATTTCGGTTTAATATTCGCTGTTATAATATTTTTTTGTTTGTTTTGTTAACACACACTGGATCCCAGAGAACGGCGAAGCTAACATCGAAACGCAGGATGAGATTACAGAGCAGACATGTGCGTACATTGTTTTGACTAAAAATACATTGATGATCGGCAATATTATCACGCAGACCATCTGTATAAAAACATTGACACCAGTGAGACAGCATCGATAAAAATATATAGCACTGTGTTGTGACACGTGCGGCCGCGCAAATTGTGTGTGTGTTGAGGGTTTGTTGTTTAATCGCTCCCACCTTGTGCATACGATAAAACGCTGGTTTACCATACTCGAAGGTATGATAAATATTATGTATAGGTATATGCAAAGAAAAAGAAAAAAAAACAATCAACCAACGTATTTCAGTGAAATATTATGCGCGCTTCTGTTGTGATTTCCAATGAAAATTACTTAAGTACATATTATTTACTCAAAAAAAAAAAAAAAAGCGAGTCTTAGTAAAAAAACTGATGCTTCTTTTGTCCTTGTTTGGCTAGTGTAACTTATAATAACACTTAATTTTTAAAGTTATATTTTGCAAACGATTCGTATTCGTTGATGATTAACTATAGTTCAAAGAGAAATTGAACCGATCACGTCATAAAGAGCTTTTTTAGGGCATTACATCCGTGCCAGGCTGATTTAAGTTGACAAATCTTCCAAACAAAGCATCAAATGAGCTTTTTTTTTCAATTCCCCTTCACCAATGATCTTTTTGACTTTTTGTTTGTCCGCTGCTTTCGAGAGCAAAGCTCAAAATTAAAATTTTAAAAATACAGACTCTTTTTTTTAAATATTTGTTTCACACACCGGGCTTAGCAACTTTATGCTTCGAAACAAATTGCCCTCTGAATTGTTGTTACTGCGGCAAACTCGAAGAGTTAAAAAGACGACGAAATTCCAAAAATACGCCTCGATAATCGACCGAAATCCTTGAAATTTCGCAATACCTAGGTAAAACTATAATAACGCGTTAACTCGTTCGTGGCGTCATTCGTGCGAATTAACCTATACACTTATTATAGCTTTTATTCTCCTCACAATGGACCTGTACAGGTATATACGTTACAATAGCCTGTATAAGCTAGACGCTTTAGAATAACGATATCACGTGTGCCGGCTTTGAAATTTTATTTATGAGTATTTTGATATTACCAGCACTTTTTGAAAAACAATAATAAATTCAGAAAAAAAAAAAAACTTCTTCACTCATCCAAGTGAACAAATTCATCTATACGCGTGCGCTTTAAAACCTTTTCCCGGCTTTCGCATCTCCATGCATTCCTGTGACGGTGTATATATGCAAGTAACTTCGATCCCACGCAACCCGAGATCAGACCGAGGAAGTCGTTTGTCAGCCAAACACCTAAATCCCAGACCCCCAGCCGCTATATATACGCTGGAACGAAGCTTTTCCGTCCTAAGGCTTCCTATCTCGTCTTCAAAAGTGTACATGTACAGTACAGCGCACCGAGACACAACACAATCGACTTTATTTATTTGTTGGGTTTTATTTTAAATCTTCGCGACGACCACGGCCTTTCGAGTTAATCGGGTTGACCCTTGAAAGCTTCCACACACCTGAGAATGGTATGTTGCATGTGACCACACGTGCTGGCTCGGCACTTTTTTTTTAGTAGTCTCCTCTGCGTCTGGTTTTTTTTTTTTTTTTTATCTTTTAAAAGGAGTGACTTCGTTGTACGTGGGTGAGGTTGGATAGTCGTTATTTGAAAGCTGCAAAAAGCAGGCTGAAAATATTGGTGTGGGTGTATTGATCTTGAGGAATTTTTTTTTTTTTGTATCGATACGGTCGGCTGTACTTATTGATATTTGAAAATACATTCAAGCGGATGATTCGTGAATTCTGTGGTATGCATCATAAATTAAATATCCACACACAGTTTTTTTTTGTTTTATGCGCGAAATTTCAGTATACCTACGTATTTAATATACATGCTAGTCTTGCAATTTTTTTTTTTCCTCGATGAGTGTAAGATATATTGATGATATTGATAAAACGTGCGGAGGAACAAGTATATTCAATGCAACGCATCTCGAATATTTTTGAACATGAATGTTCAATTCTTTTTTTCAGTGCATAAGGGAGTTGTTAGTTTCTTTCTCATTATCGCAAGTATCATATTTTCCACCTCAGCTTTGTTATTCGAGCGTACTTACGAGCTATAGACATACCTATACTACACACTTTGCGCAAGACGATTTTAGAATATTGAAAAAAAAAAAAAAAAATCTTCACTTCAATACCCCTTCCTCTTTCTCATGACGCAAGTCTAATTTTACACTTTGCAAGCATCGTCATTGTAGAGGTCACACTTTTATTTTTTTTTAATATTTACAGTCCTCCCCTCCCCCCTTTTCACCGGCGACATAATATACAATCTATTAAACTGCTGATTCAGCCGAATATTTTTTTTCCCGTCACTATATTTTTACCCTCGAAAACGCTTACGCAGCATATTCCCTTCACTCCCGACGTAAAAGTCCTTCAGGTGCTCTGTACACGTATATAATAGTGCATTAGTGGTGGAGAAAAGCAATTTTTCAGCTAAATTTTTTTTTCTTAGCCATAGGTATTTGTAATAAAAAAATTCGCGGTACAACTACATCTTGAAGTACAGTCGGGAAGAGGGGTATATTGTACAGCAAAAAAAGATAAAAATAACAACGCCTGTACCTATAAACGTAGCATTTGAGAGAAAAGATGCGCAGGTATAGTTGTAAGAGCATCAAGTTGAAAGAAATCGCGAAATATACGCGGGATGAAAAAATAGAGAGAAATTATACGCGGAAATGTAATAAGTCTCGCGAACAATGTATAAGGTTTTATCATGTGTACCTTACGTATATATGTACGAAGAAATAAGAAAAAAAAAAGCCTAAGAGAAACGGATATACGTATGACATGGCTCGAGTTTGTGTTCAATTCGCAAATACCACACACGTACATAAAACACACGATACATACAGAGTCAAGCAAACGAGGGAAGAAAACTTACTCGAGCAGACGACTCATAAATAATGCACGATATCATACGTAGACATTCAATTCAACGCACATAATAAAATATATACGTGTATATAAATACATTGTGTGTATGTACATACAATAAGTAATTCTCACGGTGCGTAACTCAAGTATACCTATATATAAATATATAAATATATGTATATATTACAGACTATGTATGTAAAACTGACAGACACGTGTGGCCGTTGCACCGCGGGGCTTTACGTTATATCGTATATGGGTATAGGTTCAACAACACCATTATGGCGTAATAAAATTTTTCTCTCGACCATACTTGTCCCCATGCTATCTCTCTGTCGTGTATAATATTATTAATTACCTACATTGTTTTTTATAACAAATTTTTTTTTTTTTTTTCACACGCAACGACCACAATGTTCCTAACATAGGTACAACGACATCTTGTACCCATGTGCCGGGTTTTATATCTCGCGGCTGACGTAAAAACGTTACTCCGAAGTCCAGTGGCGTATGCGGAGCGATGACGTGAACGATTGACGCCTTTTGCATCGGAACACCGCCCAAGATAGGTAAATTTATCTAGTCGGGGTGGAGGGTGGGTGATGGTACGAAAGAATATAATATACGTGGATGTACGAGGGGATACGAGACGTAAAATATAATAATGCAGTGACTATGTCGCTATGCGGACGGAAATTATTTACGTTTTTTGAGGTGGAGAAAAATCATGCATTTTTTTTTTTACGACTCAGCAAAAGATACAGCTTTTCGAGTATATTTTTTCGCTATTACTTTGAAAGAAATCGTACGTACACTGCGTGAATAATCGATGGGAAGCGCACGTAGCTATTTTCTTTTGCCATATACCGATGATGGTGAGAACAAATAATATCTGTACATTATATTATGTACACGCACAGTATCTCCTATACGCGAACTCTCGAACGAGCTCACTCGCACGTACTCTATACATATATATGTGTAAAATGCGTAAAGTCACGCTTCATTGAACCGTCCGCCCCTTCACCCTCCGTAACCAATTTTTTTTTCTTCCTCGATTAATAACACGATCACGTATCGTTACCTTTTTTTCCCTCTCCCACCTCTCTCAATCGATCTAGCCTTTTTTTTTTTTATTTTAAATTAGTTCAAGAGTTATTTGATGCCACATGACGCATGAAGATCTCGCGTACACTCTTTCCTTGCAAAAAATAGTTTATTAGACCTACTCATCGTAATAAACGAACTGTGATTAATGGCATCACGCTCAGCAATTTTCACAATAGAGGCGTATTTTTTTTTATATCGTCATTTATTTTCTATACTTACCAAATTTTCAAAGTGCCAATATCACGGTGGTGAAAATTTCGACTTGTTGATGGATAAAAAAAAAAAAATAAAGTAACAATTTCAGTTGGCAAACAAAAATTTAAGTTTTTTCCCACTCCACTCTGCTGTCTTCCTTGAACCGTACACCCGAGAAAAGAGATAAGAGCCTAAGTGATTCCGTTTTAACGAGGGGATGAGACGAAATAGCTTTTGCCGTGTACCCACCCAACCTGATCTCCGACTTGATGATGTTTGATGGTGGTTTAATAAGTTGAGCCTTACCATCTCCGTCACGGAGTACGCACAATTTGTTGTAGGTTTACACAGTAGGATGCGTCGGAAGAAACTTTGTACTACAGCCGTAACTTTTCGAAAAAACTCCTTAACAAGCATTTTTGTCGTTGTAAAATCCTACAATCTGTATGCCCAAACTTATCATACAACTGCATGATTTTTCTCAAAATATACGTTGTCATGTGCACGTAACATCAAGTAAAACGTATAATGCATTATCTTTGTTATGTTTAGGAAAAAAAAACCAATTACTTATCAATATACGTATTATGTGTAACATGTATACATAAGTGTATATAAACGTACGTGGACAAAAACAAGCAATCTCGAACGTACAGTGTTAGCAATTAATTAATCATAGCACTATTAGCCAAGGGATAAATTATACGTGCACGTTGAGGAGATAAAGGACTTTTTCAGTCCGCCCATCATGGTACATCTAACGAATTTCCATCGGAGCAATTAAAATTTTTCTCAGACTCTTGGCGCGCGATTCAAGAGTCGCGCGAGCGTTTTGGCGGTCCTGCTTCCTTTGCGCAAATTTCAGCTACATTATAATGCACAACTCGGCATATAAATTTTCCGCGCGAAGGAGCAGCTCCTCGGAGGTTTCTGGACTCCTCGGTATACCGCATAAACGGGCGCTTGCCTCACATGCCTTGTCTTGGGTTGGCTCTCCTCCCTTTAGTCAACGGAGCGAGATGTTGTAGCTGCTGTCGTGGGTGAAGTAGGTGCTTTTCTCAGGCTCTGACGATTCCATTCGGAAAGAGAAGAATGCGCTTAACTTGAAAATTTTACATGCAAAGGTACTTTTACTTGCTTTTCTTTTCGAAAAATTCTTTCAAATGAATTTTTACAATGAAAGATAAAAAAAATACATACATATACGATGAAAGAAAGAGATGAATGTTTTGTTATAGCCATCTTCGTACAATTTTGTGATATAAATCAAGAATTAGCCAACAAAATACATTTATCGTTAAATTAAACGCAATTTCGGTAATTGTTTTGAGGATGACTCTTTCTTATAAAGGCATAAAAACCCACTTACACTTACAAACAGAATTTCCTCTGACCCACCGGCCACTGCATCAACTTCCACAATGACACCCACGCAAATATTATTATTCCAACCAATACTGTAAAAATACATTTGCCTATCCGTACAATAACAAGCCATTTTACCGGCATTCCTCCGGCACATATGCGTGGATCTACACTTTTATATAGAAGCAGCGCGATTTCCAGTTACATTTGTACGCACAAACAAATAGCTTGGTATATATTTTTAGGGCGGATATTTCTAACTCTTCCCTCAGTATATACGCGTACACTGGGGAACAACTACATACACATTCTCTTACTCGCGCGAAAGCTGCCCTATATATATCATGTACACCCATCCACAGCATCTACGAAGGTATTGTATGACTTGAGCGGTTCGACGTGTTATGATTCGCGCTAATGACGCCTTATATAGTCGTTCACAGCGGTGCGATGTGTCCAATACCGTATGTATATACCTACAGTCCGCAGGTGGCTCTAAAAATTTATCTATTGCGTGCACTCGGCCTAAAAGCTTTTGGCACTTTATGCGCTGCACCCGCGTGGGCGGGTGTTTTTTTGCGTCAGAGTTCGTGCCCCCGACAGCTTCCTTTTTTTTTTTTTTTTTTTTTCTTCTTCATCTTGGCGTTGTCAGCTTTTTCCTTCGTCCTTTCTCTTTCGGGAGGTCGGCATTGATGGCGAGTTTTGCAATCGGCGCATTACATTTTTGACATATGAAATCATTCAGGCGTAGTACACGCGTATAGTGCGGTTTCAGGATTTATCTCTAGAGAGGTAATATTAGGTAGACATAGCAATTTATCTTGTCCCATCGGGTGATGTCGGTCGGCCTGCACTCCCGAAACCAATTCTTGTTTTTTGTTCCATTACCTACTAGGTATATATACTGCTAATTATTATACATACCCATATGCGCTCTCTCGGCTCTCGTTTCGTCAATTGTCCAATGGAGCACTGTTCCTTTGTATTTGCATTCGATGCGACCGATACCACCTTCAATTTCGTTAAATTTTGGCGCACCAATGAATGACAAAAACCATAAAGAGACTACTCTGTTTATAAATATATGCCGGCAGGATCGATTCTAGTCTCGGTGTATCTCTATTGTACATGCTTATTCGACCGATCGCTCTCGCGCGTGTGTAATAACTCGCGCCCAAAGCTCCGCAGACCGCAGTATTATAGCAGCTACGCAGCTACATGGCATTCAAGTATACCTATCTTAATGAGCATTTGTAGGAGTCACTGGTCCGCTTGCTCATTGTTCCGACCAAAAGAATATGAAGCTCCAGACTGCGCGCACACGCACCACAATATAATATGTGTGTACGCCCACTTGTATGCGTCTCAAGGTGAAAACAATGCCACGGTGAGCCTCGACACGGCGTCCTCCCTTTGTTCGGAGCTGCTTGACTCATCGGTGCACCAGAGGTACCTATACTTTGTAAAAAGGAGGAGGGATACCGCGACAAGTATAGCTGTAATCTCACGGCTCGTACAAGAAGGAGGTGAGGCTAAAAAGTGAGTTAAAAAGTGTTTAAATAATTCGAGACCAGAGCATATATTACCTATATAGTTGCTTTTATTTTCTGAGGGAAACCAAGAGCCTCGGTACAAATTTAATTGCGCGTGAGTTGGGCGTTGAGGTTTCAATTGCAAACAAACTAGAAATCAAATGGGGGGGGGGAGAAAAAGAAAAATATTTAAACGCAATGAAATATACAAACATACGTGTATATAATTATTTGGACTGTCGGTGCAAGTTTGATGAAGCGTGTGTAAGAATATACGCACGTGAGCATAAGTATATATCGTATGGGTGGGCAAATGTCCGTGTATGGCAAACAGCCCGATGCGAGTTTGCAAACTAGCTAGTTTTCCCACACCAACGCCTCGTTGCCTCGAGGGGCTAACTTTTATCGTTTGCCGTGCCTTGTGTATGCTGCCATCCACGTTTAAACGGAGAGTCGAATTTCTCTCCTCCTCTTCTTTCATTTTGATCCCCCGCAGAGATCTGTATATAGAGGGTCGTTGTTGTCCGCCGATTAACCCACCGATTGCTTTATCTCTAATTACGAACAATACGTTACATGGTGATCGTGAAATCTCTCATTTCTAATTAAGAAAATAATTGCCGTATCATTTCGTTTTCCGCTCACTGGCAACGAGATTCTAATCCACAACGTGGCTCGCAAGAGATGAGATTCTTGGTGCGAGCTGTCTGCAATATAGGATTTTGATTCGATCGTTTGGTCGGATTTTTATTGGAAACACCTGACTTGTAACATATTAATCATATAGATAAAACACGTGTATATGTATACAGCTTATCGAAATCACAGAGTATCGAATGTTTATTGGTGTACGTCGATGTTTGTCGTAAAATCATGAAATCGATGTCTCGAGATTTATAAAACTTAAAAATA
The DNA here is from genome assembly GCF_000648655.2 of Copidosoma floridanum. The sequence goes on along the minus strand of NW_019379523.1, from coordinate 1,346,008 downwards.
TATCATTTTACTTGAATTTTGTCTGATTCAAATAGAACAACATCTGTCACGCATTTTATGCCCAAAGGTTTCAAAGATCTATTAATATTATTACTGTTTCGATCGATATCTTGTTTTCTAATCCAAATTTAAATCTCGTAATCGTTATTATATTCTTGTTGAGTTTTAGATCGGTATTATTATTTCACTGAAATTCCAGTGTTCATCCACTGATGCGTATTACAATATAAAAAACAACTGTTGGAACATTAGACTATAATTTCGAATATAGCCATCAGTGAGAAACTAATATAAAATTAAGTGTATTACGATAGTGTTTAAATAATCAAATATACATATCACGGTATTTTTTTTTTTTTTTTTTTTTTTTTTTTTATTGGTTCACTTGTAAAGTTTGGAGCACTCTCAAAGCCATTGAAATGTACCTCTGAATTGATGGTTTTGAAGCGCTCCCATCAGCTCTCAACTTATTTATCAAACGAATCCAATCTACGTTACCAAAGACATCTTTCAATGAGACTCTAATTATATGATCAAATTAGTTTTTTTTTTTTTTTTTTATTGTTTCAAGTTTATGTAGTCAGATTCAATTGAAAATATTGCAGCTTGCACTTGTGGATTGGAAGTCTCATTGTAATGGATTTAAAAATAAAATAACGTTGCATTATTTCTACAACTAAAAAAAAAAAAAAAAATGAATTAAAACGTCTTGCGAATGAAGGTCAGGCATATGAAATACGCCCCAAGTACAGTTTTGCACATACGTACGTTCAACGGCAAACTGTTGCCGGGATCATTGAAATTCAGCGTCAAAACTGTACTAAGCGGTCGCGCGCGATTAGAATAACAGATGGTGCCTCCCGTGTCTTTACACGTATATATATGCACGCACTTCACAGCCGAATTCTGGGACACGCCAGCCGTTATGCATACCTAATGGCTCGCAAAGCGTACAGGGTATATTTGTATTACCTATATAATATATAACGTGGCGAAAACAGTGACGGCATATCAGAGTACGATGCAATAAGCTTGCCTGTATCTTTTCAACCATCTTTTTCGTGCTTCTCGATTGTATATGAGAACAAAAGCTGTACAGGTTGTGGTTGGGGTTTATCCACCCTGGACTGTTCGTAAAATGCAAGACGTGTGTGTAAAGTGTGGAACAATTTAACGATTGGATGTTACGTGCATGGGCGCGGCTGGTCGGCTGTGCGTTGTTTCATCGCGTGGCTTTGGTTGTTTTTTTTTTTTTTTTTTCTTGCAGCAGGAAATATTTCGATATTCATGGATTGGGCGAGAAAACAAAACTGTGCTTCCACGTTTTTTTTTTACTCACGAAACGCGTGCAGTATATTGACTCCGAATTGGGTTCATTCGGGCGATCTGCTTATTTTTTGGATTCTATAGAGCAAGCTCGGACCGCAAGGAACCAGTTACACATATATTCATCGCGTGTTTCCTCGCAAAGTGTCCAATACGTATTTTTTTTTTTTTTTTTTTTTTTCGTCAGAAAAAAGAAAAGCTCATTAATGCTGTTAATGATNTTTTTTTTTAGCACGTGAATCGCACGGAGCTCTATTTACAGAGAAAACAAGTTACAAAAAAAAAAAAAAAATTGATGAAAGTATAACAGCCGCACGAGTCTTTTAGGAACGATTTGCATGTGATAATTCGGGGACGTGACTTATAATGGGTATACAAGTAAAGAACGGCGTGCTTTTATGTAACCTTCGATGACGAAGATCGTACAAGACTGGCCTTTGGTGCGATTTAGAGGGTAGCTTACGTATACGTATATTTCTTTTCCGTTTCGCTTTTTGCAGTGATTTTTGACATACAACGGAGGAACGATTCACGCAAACGCTACACATCAATCGTGGGATCCATATGTGTGTGTGTGTGTATATACGCAATGTATCATTTTGCGAACCATCAGTCGGGCGATTGATGGAAACGTTTCTCTCCGATGTAATTTACGACGCAAATCCCGCTCTTGTGCCAATGAATTTGCGTGGGTATGTTTACGTTGTTAAATTTGATTGATGCTCGAATCAATGCCCTACACGTACGAACTCACGGCTTTCTAAATACCCGATGAATCGTTTCTTACGAGCTTTTTCGGGGACCCCGAAATTTATACTCTGTGTTTTTGTAAAACACGAAACTCTCTTTTTTTTTTCATTTTTACTTTACGAGTCTTTCTCTCTAAAGTTGAATCAGTCAAATTTTACTGCGAATCAGTAAAGTATCTTTTACTTATCACAATAAGTAAACGACTTTTCACTTATAATTAGTCAATATCGACTAATTCGACTGATCTAACTTTAGAGAATTCGGTTGCACTTTAACCAACTGCCGGTACGATCAAGTAATCGTCAATGTTCACAATTAATATGTATATATATACGTTATTGCGATCTGGCAAAAACAAATCAACTTGGCTTGTAATTTTGGTCATCGAAAAATGGCGCGTCCAGTCTCACGCTTAGTGGCTGTATATTGCGCGGGTACAGCTGCGTACCGAGTTTTCGTGACGTAGCGCGGCTCACCCTTCCATACACAGTAGGGCTTGCGATCGATGAAACAGTCTGGAAGCGCAGGTCGAACCATCAACACTTCCCTCTATAGTCCAAATAACCAAAAAAAAAAAAAAAAAAAAAAAGGATGAAAAAACACACAACTATATACGCCCGGATTCACAGAGTGTAAATTTTTCTTCCCTCGCTTGCACGTGAGTTCATCAGACCTATATGTAACCATATAAATCCTTATTTAATTACTTTTCCTCAACTCTATAGTTTCTATAGGCTGGAAAACTATTGACGCAAAAGCGATGCATTGTGGACAAAATTAAATGAACTTCCCGACATAATATTAGACACAGAGCTTCATCTGGATTTATCGTCCTGTGATGGATGTCGCGCGATCAAAATACGTCCTGGTTCAAGCGGTTAATGTTATTGCACCTGTTTGACACTCAGCTCAAAAAGTTCGACTTATTGTTCGGGGTATACTGAGCATATGACTTTAACGTTAAAACACTATTAACTAGTCCAGGGTATGTTATCCGCCTGTAAAATGACGCCCGGGTGTAATATTGAACTCGCCTCTTAAGCACGAAATGGAGACACAGGCCACAGTGCGATGATTACACGACCGCTACCGCAGCTCCGAGTCATCGTACAGTCTCTCGGCTGATGAACCAAAATAGCTGTTACCTTATATATATATATATGTATATATTTTATGCGCTGCTTCGGACTTGCGGCATATGATATCTTTAGTGGTGCCAATTGTGTTCGAAGCAACTGACCGGATCCTCTCTGCTCCGCGGGGACCACAAAGTTGTTCGAAAATACAAAAATAACGTACTCGTACCTATACGTAGAGAAAATGAACGATAGTCCCATACCTAACGATGTGTCTCATGAAGAAGAGGAGGACAGCAATGGCCGTATAATCGGGGATAAATACATTCCCGAGGAATTGATTATCAAGTTCCTGTGTTTGGTGGACCACAAGTCGCTACTTGATTGTCAGTTGGTCTGCAGGTGCTGGAAGATCCTCATACGGGATCACGTGTGGAAGCACAAAGCTCATGCGGTGGCGGGTCACCCACTGACTGTCGATCGTAAAGCTCCGTGGACCATCTACTGCTTGGTAGTGCAATCGGCTAAAATGTTTCACCGCAATTTGATAAAAAATCACTCCGGAAGGAGGGGACTTTTGGGGTCGGAGGCAGAGTGGACGCTCGACAGTGGTTTTTGGTCCGTGGGAATCATGGACAACGTGCCGGATGACCCGGTGTTCGAAGGAAAACGGCACTGTTTCGTCGCCAGCTATCCCGAAAATTCGAAGCACGTCACTGTGGATTTGACGAGGAAAGGTTTTCGTGGACATTTGTTGGATGTCGCACAGCCTACCATCCAGGTGATCGGTAGAAGAAAAGTTTTTGTTTTTCCCTTGGAAATGAGTCACGTGAAAAATATTTTTTAGGTCAGCGAGTACTACAGTATCAATTGGCATTGTACTGGCTCGTACGCGTGCACAGTTGAGTTGTTGGCGGGGAATGACGTTGTGCTGGATTCGTATGAATACTTGAGGAAATCGGCAAGAGACGAGCAGTGGTTTAAAGTGAGTGAAAAATAGTGGGGGTATTGGGTACTTTTGGTATTTCGTACCGAAATAAAAACGAAAAATTAATTTTGATTTACGTCATTCGTTAAAAAGTGAATATATATATAATTGCAGTTTGAACATGAATTCGTGAGGTATGGCAGAGGGCTGAGAAAAATTAGATTCTCTCACGGTGGAAAACCTCTAGAGTATGGAGCCACCAACTATGAAGCAACCAAAATGGCAGGAGCTTGTATCAAACTGAAATTGCCTTGATTTTACAGCAGTACGAATAAAGAAGTTTGATAGAATAGGTGTATTTTATACGATGTTGTGAATAAAAGTTTAACCTTTACGAGTTTGTCAGTATTTTTTTAGATTTTAAACAATAAATGGACAAGAATCGTTGGTCAACATCTATTTATTGAACCTTTTACTATGAACCCCACACCCAAAATTTTATTTACTGGACGAATCGTTTCATTGATTTTTAAGTAGTGTACAGTTTACTTTATATTAATAATTTTAATAATTGTATTAGCTATTGATGAAGTACAAGTTAATAAATAATTACTAATTAATCAGCTCAAAGTGTGGCTAAGACATGAAATTGACGTAATTTTTACTAACTCATGAAACCTTAACGATTTATTGAGGACTTATAGAATAATAAAAAAAAAAAAATCAGCGTTACTTATTACGGAAAAGGTGTCATTTCAGCCACTTTACTTAATTTTCGTCTTTACTAATTTGAATTTATACATCTGTTGAGGACAAAAATTTTACGCACCTGTACAGACACACCAAAAATTGAACACCGTGAAATTTTATTACCACAGTTGTAATAAAAAAATGTTCACAGCAAACAAGTACTTTACTGTTCCAATGTTAAAAAATAAAACCTCAATCATGTAGTGAATAAAAATCCTCTAAAGTAACTGTTGTGACCAAACAACGTTTGTTTGTATATTCGTTAAAAAAAACTAAGACAAATATTATTATTAGTTTGTCAAATATGTATTTAATGTGACCTTGTCTCCCTCGCACGTACATAAAAATATACGTAAGTTAACTAATATTGAATCTTGTCATTATATGCACGCACACACATATCTTGTGGGTATACAGAGGTTAACACTCGGGACATTTCGACTTCGCGGTCCCTGCCACCGTTAATCTATATAGCTATCTCTAAAGTAAGGTCGGAAAATTACCCGAATGACGTGGTAACCAATGTGCGCAATTATATAAACGAGAACGAAAATTTTGGGTGCAAGAGACGAAATGGTTACAAGTGCCTTTTTGCCGTGACGAGGCCCTTTAATTACACAATTGACGCAATTTTCATGCTAAAATTTCAAAAAATTAGGTTAATTCATTTTTTGTCTTCTTCTCGAGGAGCAGCAAATTATCGCTGTTATAAGAGTGGTGCAAGAGGGCGATGAGGGGTGGTTACAAGACGGTATAGTAATTCCCTTATAATTAGCAAACAAAAGGGGGGGGGAGGTTTTTTAAAAGAGCTGAGCACTTAAAAAAAAAAAAAAAAAAAAAAAACCACCCAACTGGAGCAGGGAGTAAATATATATTCATACGTAGGTATACCAAGGCACAGCGAAGCTTGGAAGGATCGATCGACTGATATATCCTTCGCGATGATTCGACATGAATATTCAGCAATACGGAAAAGACATCACTTTCGCTCTCGCAATTTCAAGTTAACGCTTTGTTTTCCTTTTTAAACAAACATTGGTAGGTACAATGCAAGGGGTACAAAAAGGACACGTGTATACTTTAGAACAAAATAATAAAATTGGTATGCGTACACGCGACGAGGAGTCAATTTATAGGGGATGTAGAAGACGTAGAAGGGCCAAAATGGCGTTTCGTATGCGTCACACGCGCACGGAGCGCGCAATCGAAGGGAATATCTGGGAATGCCCGTATATACACATTAACGTTCTTCCGCCCCCTTTTTTTTTTTGTTTTTTTTTTTTTTTGTTAACGCATCCCTCTGCGTATGTGGTGCACGACAACGTCCATGGTGAATGCACGCGTGAAAACGCTCATATTGGAATTCCCGGGAGCAGTGGCCATCGTAAATAATACCAGCGTACACGGGAGGGGGGACGAAAAAAAAAAAAAAAAAATCAGGAATTGGGAAGAAAAAAAGCTGCGCGCCTCTTTTGATGCCGCTGGACGATAAATCAAAGGCGGTCGATCTTTTTTTTTTTCCACCTCACCGTGCGAGTATATTTATTTTGGCATTGTTTCGCAACATTTTTGCGCAATAATATCTCCGTTTTATTAAATTCATCCGTAAAAACGGGAAGCGTATTTTATTTTGCGCTGGAAAAGCGAGGACAAATAAAATTGCGACGATCTCTTTTTTCGTGTGTTTGTCCGCCTCCGCGTTGCAACGGGAAGGAAAAAAAAAAACAAAAAAAAAACAGCTTTTACATCAGGAGAGATTGTAACACAACCTGACGTACGCGTTAGGATTGTGTGTGTGTGGGCACAGTATTCTTCACAGCCCTGAAATTTCGGCGTTAAAAGGGGATTTATCTTTATTTTTCACGGCACTCTATACGCGATAGAGGCGAGACAAAATTTTTCCAAAGCTGTACACGTATACGTGGATTATTTCTAAATTCTTTGTTCATCCAATTGTAATCACTTATTATGGGATAATTATTTTCTGTCAGGTACATGTACCAATTGTTCAGATGAATACGGTGAAAAGGGGTTTATGAAAATTTTCTATGTGTCAAATACTCAAATTTTCCGATAACCCCATTTTTTAATAGTTACTATAACAACCTTCTAGGTGATCAAACAAAATTCCACAATAGGTCTAATCAACACAACTGCGCCTAATCACGGCTCAAGGACAATAATATGTATACATTAACGAGGGCAAATCAGGTAAACAGTTTGCCAACCGCGGGAATCCAAAGTTTCGTCGCATCAGGGGTTGCACTGGATAATCCATCATCAAAAGTTGTATCTTCAATTAACTGCTGGCAGCATTTTACTGTACATTTCACCACCTCAGACTCCTTCTTCCCTGTATACTCGAACCTTGCACAGATATGGTATTTCCTTTTCTTCTGTATTTGCCTATCGCTTTATTTTTTGGTGGCCACTATAAAGGATACAGATCTCATCAGAGGATAGTACCAAGGGGTGGTATAGCGTCAGTAAAGAGCGATTTTTGCGTCCCCCATCGGTTACCCGCGCTGCACGTAAATTCGCTCGTCTCAAGTACATGTACAAGATTGCCGAAACATACACTCGAGCGCCCACGTACTTTTACCTCACCTTTTCTGTTGAGAACTCGGATAAAGGATACGTTCGTTCGCAGCTGCCGCCAATATCTTCTACATTACGTGTATTGTGCACAGTTAGAATTTTCGTGTGGGGTTTCTGCCTCTCTGGAGCTGATGTTGAAACAAAGGCACGTCTGCAAAATACACACATTTCGCTCTCCCTCTACTCTATTGTGTGGGTATGTGCACGAATATATAGACTCGAGGGTTTGCTTGAACGGAGGTATAATACTGGTGCCTCGACCTTTTTATCTCCCGCGAGTCTGGAAAAATTACCATCATTCGTATGTGCAGTATAACAATCGCATATATTATATACCCTATACACCTTTGTTACACATATTTCGGAGACCTTATACCGAAAGTGCGGAGTATGCTTTGAAAAGTAAATGTACGGATGGAGGCGATGGCTTTTATGTACGTGCACATTTTTGCTAACGACTGATCGAATGTCTTGTACTTTTTGATATCACATGTCGAAAAAATTATTGCTGTTTCTACTCTGAAAATTTTGTTTAATTTTTCGCAACACAAGTATATTAAGCCATTGTGATTCCGAGATTTTTCACAACACTCGTTCGAACAAGTATATATATGTACCACGTGTATACTTTGCTTTCTCATTGACACATGATTTTATAAAATAATTAAAAAATAAAATAGGCTTATTGGCCCGACAAAAGTCGCCAGCGGTATATACGAACAAATGTGTATGTTCTCGTTAAACATAGTCTTTTGTTCGCACATGAGAATCGTCAGCGACAATGACAACATAGTACACTCGGGATCGCTGAATTGCATTTTGTATAATCTACAAGCGAAATCGACGACGCGCTTTTGTGCTCAACATATTGTATACATCGTACGAAGGACATATTTTTAGAGCCCCCCTTTTGTTTACGTATATACATTTACTCATCGCGTGGATGCTGTCAAGAAAACAAAGTCAGTGTGTACAGACTGTTTGAATTATAAATGGAAACATTCATTACAAGATAACGCGATTATCGAATCGTTTGTGTTTACGTTGTACAAGAGAATTTTTTTTTCCCTCCTCTAGCGAAGCACAAATGAGTTTTCGAGTAGATGTTTTCGGATACGCAAACGTAGAAGAAGTATACACACTATAGCTCCGAGATTAGCCTAATCAGTTGTTGTTTGCTCGCGCAGTTGTATGCGCGCATAAGCTACTTTTTTTTCCCTCCTTCCTCGTGCATAATAACTACTATGAATAAACGCGCGATTTGATAAACAGCTACTATATTTAGCTGCTCGACGATTCCCGCGCACAACTGGTTGTTTTTTTTTTTTTTTCTTTTTCTTTTCATGCACTTTGCGGATATCTTTGATAATGAATAAACCATTTTCCCCTCGACCCCCTCCCCACCCCCTTTTCCCTCTCGATTGTGCAAACTATCCGCTTCGAGTGTCATTGAAAGTAGTATTTTCCTTCAAAACAAGATGGCCTGTTATCTCTTTAACGTATATTACAGACATTGTTTCGTTTTGTTGCTAATAGTAATAATGTGTAAATATACACATAATCCAATCAAACTTTTCATAAAACGTGATTGCAACACGATACTGTACAAACCTCCTTTGCAAATATACCTATATGCATATGATATCTGAATAAACTAACGAGTTGTCAAAAAATACCTCGATATTGTAAGATTTGAGGCAGGTTTATCGAGTTATTGGATCGATACCCGAATGTTGGAAATCCTCCTAAATTGACGCAACGTGGTGATGCATTTTCGTATATATATAAATATTGTTACACGTGTATACATGTGTTGTGTACATGTAATACGATTACGAAACCAAAGGAGAGTTCGTTCCTCTCCTCCGTTCGACGCGATGAATATGGCACACACGAGCTCGTTCTGTTGCGCGGCTGAATTTATATAGAGCAGTGGGTTCGTGCAAATGTAGTTCTTATTTAAACTCTTTTCGTTCCCTGTGCAACCAGCAGCGTATATATGTATATATAATGCCTACAGAGTGCGAGATAAGAGCTACGAGCACGAAGGTGGGAATATATATATAACGGGGTAATTGTGGAATAAAGGGGCAATAGAGCAATTTTTCATTGTACGTACAACGTGAGTTTAGCGCGGTGTGTTGGTGTGTCTGTATGCGTACAATTATGCGTTTGCTTGATTTTGACAGGAGAAATCAGGATGGCATCTAAAAAAATTTTCAACTGGGCAGGGGGAAAAAATGAAACTTTTGTCTCGAACGAGCTATTTTTTATGCCAGGAGTAAAAAAAAAAAAAAAAAAGATAAAAGCTCTGTAGTAAAGGGTCCAGGATACAAGTTTACGGTTTCCTTTCTATCGTGAACGGCGATCGCGTTTTCTTCCCAACAAATTTGAGATACGTGTTTTTTTTTTTTCCCCCCAGGAGGGTTTCGATATATTGAAGACTCAACTGTACTCGTTTACGTAGATTGCAGCTTGTGTTCCGAACAAACGTTTTCAGAAACTAAAAGTAAACCTCGAGATTGGGCTCATCGAGGTATAAAGAATTACAACTAGTGTCGGTGCGAGCCGTAATTTTGTCCCAACTAAAAATCAATAAAGATAATATAAATTGTACAATGTATAGGTACTCCGTGTGATTGCGAGATAAACAAGGTCATTGACTTCGAAGGGACTGTAAATATCTTGGGTATAATACATGTAGTCGCGATCAGATTAAAGTTAAAGCTTCCATATAAGGCTTGCACGCAGTTAAGCGAGAATCCATACTAACTTTCATTGTGGAAGACTCCCGAGATGATATGACTTTTTTTTTTCATCACATCTTTGATGGATTGGTGGGAAATTATACGCGATGATCACGTGTATTATTTATAAGCGTAAGAACAGTTTCGTGATGATTGTAGGAGGGAATACTATAGGTCAGTAGTGGATATACTGGGTCAACGAGGTGAAGAAAAAAAAAAAAAAAAAAAAAAGAGTATACTTGTAGGGCGCAGTTCTCTAGCACACCCCAATTGAAACAGAAGAGGTATAATTAAGGCCCTCGAGGGTGTTCGGAAACCCCCATTTCCGTGTGCTCTTGTGCATTTTCATCAAACTTTTCGAAACAACACACGATATCGCATACTTATATACCCCTGCACCCGTATACCTATGTTCTCACTTTTTTTTGTAATCTATACACAGTACCGCGCACGTCCACGCAAAACGAATCAAACACGTGTAAGTTTGTCCCTATACTTGTATCAACTCTCGGGCATAATTTAATAAAATCCATCAATTGATCTTATGTAGATCGTCTCATTTCAACAATCCTCGATTCAATTATTTTGCTATGCAAAAATAAGCACAAGACCGCATATTATCCATGTCGCATGAAAGCGCCCAATAAGTTGATCAACTTTATAGTTTCAAACGAAACACTCGAGCGTAATATTATCAACAGTTATGCATCATTCCGACGAATCACACGACATCTCGTTATGTATTGTGCACCGAACCCTCATGTACACGAGTAAAAAAAAAAACATGGGAAAAACGTCATACTGGAAAAGTGTCTGTCCGACGGACACTATGTACACACATAATATCAGCTGCGGCGGCAGAAGTGTCACGATGGACGAGAATAAGGCAGAAAAAGAAGGAAAACAAGGCCGCGCGCGCGCCGGTGAAAAGCTGTTTACGCTGCAGTGAGGCTTCTCGCGAAAACGTCTGTGTCCGCTTGTTTTTTTTTTTTTTTTTTTTTTTTTCCCCACTTGCAACCTTGGAAAAGGCAGGAGGAAAAAAATAAAGTAAACAAAAGAAAGAGAACAAAGTTCAAGCGCACACGCACATGTATCCGTCCGCGCAATTTGACAAGTGCGTGATACTTTTTCCCCCATAGGTACATGGGTTTCGGAACACTCGGCGAAGCTTCCCAATTAAAAAGTTACGATCGAGCGCGCCTCCCCTTGTTTGTTTTAACGAGAAAACGCGAGAAGATCGGCAAAAGAGAGAGAGAGAGAGAGGGAAGGTTTAAAATTTATCGCACCTGCGCGTTTTTTTACACATGTATTTATATGCATGTATACGCAAGAAAAAGAGTTACTTAATCCGAGCACTTCCTTGGGAGGAAAAAAAGCTCTCGCTGGCCTCTTCCTCCTCTTTTTCGCGTAAAACTGAACGAAATAAAGTAAAATTCCAACGGACACACGTTAGTTCGTTCGCTGCAGATGGGGAACTTTGTTTTACGAGCACGCACACCCTCGTTACACAGCGCGGGGGAAAAAAATAATATATACATATGTAAAGTCATCCCGGAGTACGGGGCGATATATCGAGTTTCGCTTCATTAAGAGCCTATCGAAGAAAATAGGCGCCCACGCACCAACGGTGAGGGTAGTTTTAGTGGCGATATAGTATGGTGCGCCTATACATGTATATACATACAACTGCGAGCATGACGTAGGCAGAACAGTGCATGGTATATGTATACAGGTGTTACTTAAAAATAGGGGCAAAGGTTTTTTTTTTTTTTTTTTTCCTCACCTCCTTTTCTATTGTGCATGTATATAATAATACAGTAGCGTATAGGAGTACGACGACGCGGCAATAAGGTCGAGGAGGAGCTTCTTTAGACACGTTCTACACCACGTGTATAGTTGGATATGCCTTGGGGTCGCGAAAGTGCCTCCGTGCTAAGAATAAATATGTACATATATATATATATATATTATGTACGTGTAGGGAAGGGAAATTGGACAAAGACGGACAGATTTTCCGAGGGGGGAGTACAGTGATGACATATACATGGACATAAACTTTTCTTTTGTTTGCCATTCGATTTTTTCCTCTCCTTTAATGAAATTTCGTCATGGGGCGGAGAGGAGGATCAAGGAGGAGGGCAAAGGAGCGAAAAGGTTTTAACGTGGTCGTGTATGAGTGACAATGATATGCGCAATAAGAGCTTATTTATCGAGCTTTTTTTTTTCTCCTCGACACTAGTTTTCTCTCTTTTGCGAACAAAAGCTTAACGAGTCACTATGAGGGGAAAAAAAAAAAAAAAAAAAAAAAAAAAAAAATCGAGGGTTAAATTTTGAGTTTGTTTTGTTTTGCAGGCTCGGCGTCCATAGAGCAAAAAAACGGCAACAACAAGCCGAGCAAGACCAACAACAACGGGGCCGATGTGAACAGGAACGAGGAACAGAATGGATCGCTCGACAAGAACCAGGCGAAAAAGAAGCCCGTCGTGCCCGGCGGCACGCCTCTGCTGCAACAGACGTGAGTATTATATACCCTACAAATAAAAGACAATTTTTGCACATAGGTGTGTACATCGCGGAGTGGGCCGTTATACTCTTTCTCTCGGCGTATTGCATCTATAAAATGGAATCGAAGAGACATGCACATGGCTAAGAAATCTTGGAAGGGAATATCGAATCTCGTTCACACGAAATACATGATACAACGCATCAAAGAGCATAATATACACAATATTTTTATTTGATAAAAGTGTATATAGGTGTACTAGGTAGGACAAAGCGAACGGAGCTAAGGGAGGGCCGTGGATAATCTAACGAAACCTTATTTTACGACGCGCGATATTTGCACCGTGCAACAAACAAGAGCCATCCCACCTTGTCGTACGTTTTCCCGAGGGTGGAATAAAAAAAAACAAATTGGTCTGATTGTACCAATATATTTATCTGTTTCTATACCTCGGTTTTTCACAATTGAGGATTTAATGGATTGCCCCTTGGAATTAATTTCGGGCTATAGTTGTATGGAGCGCGATGAAATTAATGTAAATAGTTTTCGCGACGCGTAAGTGCGGGGGTATATGATAGACATAAAGACTCGAGGGACTCTTGGATGGTGTTTAATCGTCCCAATGTTGATGAAAAAAAAAAAAAAAAAAAAAAAAAAACTTTCGGAAGCGAGTTTTTCTCCTGTCCAACGGAGGAGCCTCCAAAGAATACTTTCAATCGGGGGTACTTTACGCGTGATGGGTATGTTGGCCCAAGGATATCAGCAGAGTAAGGTTGAAAAAGCGCAGACGCGGGTGGTAAAATTTTACCTCCTAGGGATCGGGAGAGTTTCATCCTGTACTTACTTTTCTCCTTTTGCGCTCGAGTTCTCCCGACCCTTTATTTGGAGTTTACCGTCTACGTATATACATATATATTCATACACCGTACTGTGGAAGGTATGTAGGGGGAAAAAAAGGTCTCGAGCTATATATCATCGGTCCGACTTTGCTGGCCGAGCGCTTCTCTGTTATTGCAATTGATTTCGCGGATCGGACGGACTCGAGAGGCGCCTCCTTCCCTGGCCACTATAGTTGAGAGTTTACTCGTTTCTTTGATGGTACGGTAAAAGGAAAGGAAACAGGGGGTCCTTTTTTTTTACGTCAGTCATCGATCGGGAATCACGCAAGTGGTGAAAGAATATTTTTTTCGTGACAAATCGAGCGACGAAAGTATATATGATGTCCGAGTTTGGTCAAACAAACTTTACCGTTACTTCATCGTTTTATCATCATTCCCCCCCCCCAATCAAAAAAAAAAAAAAAAAAAAAAAATCGGGGAAAACAGAATTTTTCACAGCAGAGCACAGAGAGCAAAGCCCAAACTCCACAGTGTACGCACCAACCTATATATACATATTGTTCCATCATCGGAGGAAAGACAGGAAAAAAAAATAAGCCGTACATGCTGTTATTTATTTATTTTTTTGCTTACAGAGAAATATCAAACAGCCAGCTGGACTTCTTCAGGATGCTCGACGAAAAAATCGAGAACGTAAGTATCTTGCCACTTGAATCGAATGCACAGAAAGCAAACAAGATGAATGTATAGGGGTGGCCGAATAACGGTAACAGTCGAATCGTAAATTTCAACACTTTTATTCCGCGTGTGCAAACAAGCCCCGACCGGTGACTGATTGCCAATACACATATAGAAAGGGTCACCAGAAACGAGGGTATATTATATTATGACGGATGATTTCGGGCGATTATTGACGCGTCGATTGCTGCGGTTTGTCGACTCTCTTTCCCTCAGTATAGAAAGCCGATGTGTGCATACGAGTACAGCACCGCGTATGAGCGCACGCTCCAAATAATCAGAGGGTGGGATGTTTTTTCAAATTTTTTTTTTCCCCTCCAAATTTATAGTTTAAAAGATGTACGCAGAAAAAAAGGTAGACGTGCGCAACGAGTGGGGAATAAAAATGGAGCGTCTCGTGGAGAAGTTTTTTAATACGCGACAAATTGCATAGTCGCGCAAAGTATATCGCGTGAGAGCCAAATAAATTCCGAGATCGCGATGATACGTGTATACATAGTCGTGGTACAATGGACTCTTAAGCGTACGGCATATATATATATCGCATGCACAACGGCTTATCGGCTTTTTCGTCCTCGTATACGTATACGTATATGTATATATTGTACACACTCAACCTACTTACCCGCGTATGCATGTGGCACGACTGACATTTTTCCTCTCTTTACACTCCTCGTTTTTATAACGCAGCCGTCACGCTACGAACGTCGCGTCGTTGTCTCTCTCGTGTGCTGTCGTGTCTCCTGTGTTCGCGCATTACATAACTCTCGTTGGTCCCATAATGGGTACATATATGTATATACATACGTGTATACGTCGTGGTTGCCGTTAAAAAATTATTTCCCTCGCGGTACTTTATAGCCCGATAGGGTGATAGGAGATGTGATAAAAAATACACATTACCCTGTATATGGTTGAATTTTAAAGAATTTCTTTGAGATAAAATTCATAGTTTTGGGGGAGTTTTTTTAAAAGAGGGGAAAAGGGGCGTTGATCGGGACATTTCTTGGTTTCTTGATGGAATGACAAAAGCATATGTATCGACGGATTAAGTATTGAAATTAATTTTTTAAATAAAATACACGTTGTAAGCAGCAGTAAACGGTCATCAAAAATGTTCATTTTTAGTGTTTCAAAGTACCCTGGAAATGACGAGAGAAACGCGGTGCCGTGCAATTTACGCGTAATTATCAGGATTTTTTTTTTTTTCTTTTTAATTCATCAGAACCTTAAGGATGCTGCTTTCTCGACCGTCAATTGAATCATTCAACACCATAAAATATCGGGATTGCCTCTGCCACGACTATGTACACATATACTCTACACTGCCACTACAATTATGTGCAGTTCGAGCTGCTGTTACGTCGTAAAAAAGCACGCGGGCGGAAGTAAAAATTTATAGCCCGGATAGTGAAAAATCCCGAGAGTCGGTCGTCGTCCTTCAATTCGAAGCGACGGAAGTTCCGCTCGTTATTTTTTCATGGGGATATTTCTCTTACGGGATTTCCGAAGACTCGAGGAAAAAAAAAAAAAAAAAAAAAAAAGAAGAGTATACTTGTAGGGCGCAGTTCTCTAGCACACCCCAATTGAAACAGAAGAGGTATAATTAAGGCCCTCGAGGGTGTTCGGAAACCCCCATTTCCGTGTGCTCTTGTGCATTTTCATCAAACTTTTCGAAACAACACACGATATCGCATACTTATATACCCCTGCACCCGTATACCTATGTTCTCACTTTTTTTTGTAATCTATACACAGTACCGCGCACGTCCACGCAAAACGAATCAAACACGTGTAAGTTTGTCCCTATACTTGTATCAACTCTCGGGCATAATTTAATAAAATCCATCAATTGATCTTATGTAGATCGTCTCATTTCAACAATCCTCGATTCAATTATTTTGCTATGCAAAAATAAGCACAAGACCGCATATTATCCATGTCGCATGAAAGCGCCCAATAAGTTGATCAACTTTATAGTTTCAAACGAAACACTCGAGCGTAATATTATCAACAGTTATGCATCATTCCGACGAATCACACGACATCTCGTTATGTATTGTGCACCGAACCCTCATGTACACGAGTAAAAAAAAAAAACATGGGAAAAACGTCATACTGGAAAAGTGTCTGTCCGACGGACACTATGTACACACATAATATCAGCTGCGGCGGCAGAAGTGTCACGATGGACGAGAATAAGGCAGAAAAAGAAGGAAAACAAGGCCGCGCGCGCGCCGGTGAAAAGCTGTTTACGCTGCAGTGAGGCTTCTCGCGAAAACGTCTGTGTCCGCTTGTTTTTTTTTTTTTTTTTTTTTTTTTTTTTTTTTTTTTTTTTTTTTTTTTTTTTTTT
>NW_019379523.1:1232915-1329135 GCF_000648655.2 Copidosoma floridanum | reverse complement strand
TAGTGAGGGTCGAAAAAAAAAAACTAAAAAATTAAATTACATAATTTTTAATAGCAACAGAGTCGTCAAACATACATACCCTATTTGAAAATGAGATTTTAGTTAACTGCTTGATTGGAGCCCCCACATAAACATTATCTAATTAGTCAATCGACATGTTAACCATCACCAGTACATTAAAACGGGATGCATGTAAAAATTTTCAATTGAACTTTTGTAAAACCACGTTTCATATAAATTTCGCCGTGAATATGATTATTTTAACACAACTGTCATCAACATATTACGAAAACAAAATAAAAAAAATTTGGCTCACGTATGTAATAATAAACATTTCGTATGAAGTCCCCCCCCCACCCACGCCAAGTAATACTATACCTATGCGTACACGTATACACTTGAGAATTTGGCTATGCGTAGGTATAATATATTGTAACATACGTAAACGAAAGGGACGTACCTTGTTATTTATACATATATTTACATCATTATCGTGCATGATGTGATGGATCGCTGTATGTGCGCTGTCGTCGTCGTCGTCGTTTGTCCCCTCACGTTGTAAGTACCGATCTCTTTCTCGCTGATGTGGAATCGTGTCATAACCCAAGGTGTGCCTATATACATGTCTACATGTATAGGTGTCCGGAACTCTTATTTACGCTTCCGTGTCTCGTGTGTATGGGTTTAATGGACGAGACAGTCGGAGCTCCGTGTGTGAAAAAAAAAAAAAAAAAAGGATGCAGCAATGTTGACGACTTGGCGCTTAGTACGTTGAAAAAATAATAAAAAACAAAAACAAAAAAAACACATTTAATCAAGACTGATTTCGCATCAGTTGAGTAATGAGTACAGCTTTTAGTTGCGCTTTTTTATATATATATATCATCGTTACACCGTTACGTAGATTTATTATTACTATTGTGATTGGATATGAATCTAATGTAAAGGGTTTCATGCTTCGTTTGAATGTAAAAATGTAAAAATGGGCTTGGTTGGCATTATGATTTTTTTTTTTTTTTTTTTTATTGCGTAAAGTATCATTCTAAAAGCGTTTCATTAGACGGATTTCCTTGTGATTGCGCCGGTGTCGTGTCGAACAATGTCAACGATCGAGCTTGTGTGAAAAGTTCCAACTGTATTTTATGTCGATGGATATTATGTATTCGTTTATTACAATTTGTAGAGCCGTTTGGCCAATTGTATTTATTACCAAAATATTTGTCTACGAAAAATATTAATTGATGCAATTGAAAACAAAAAGTCAACGAGGGCTTGTTTTGGAACGTCAACATTCACGTGTTTATTTTTAATCATGAAAACAAACAGTTTAATTACTTAATCGGAATAAAAAGATGATAAGTAATGAAAGAAATCCATACATCGGTGCAGAGTAAACGCGTTTAAAATTTCCAAGGTAGTGTATACGAGATTTTTTTTTAATTTTTCGTAGAAACTCTTTCGTAGCTAAAACTACATGCAATTTAACACTTTTTTTTATCACAAAAACAATGTTACGTAGAGCAAAATTGAAGATTTTGTTCGCCGTCACCATTAATTTTCTAACTCTGTGATGTGAAACTAAAAAATTTTTAAAAAAGTATTTTTGTAATGGAAAAATTTAGTATCGAAAAACGTATAATTTATACAAAAATAAGGAATTTTGTATGAATAACGATGATAAAATTACTGTGAAATTAATTAAACGATATTTTGATAGATTGGTAGTGAGGGTCGAAAAAAAAAAACAAAAAAATTAAATTACATAATTTTTAATAGCAACAGAGTCGTCAAACATACATACCCTATTTGAAAATGAGATTTTAGTTAACTGCTTGATTGGAGCCCCCACATAAACATTATCTAATTAGTCAATCGACATGTTAACCATCACCAGTACATTAAAACGGGATGCATGTAAAAATTTTCAATTGAACTTTTGTAAAACCACGTTTCATATAAATTTCGCCGTGAATATGATTATTTTAACACAACTGTCATCAACATATTACGAAAACAAAATAAAAAAAATTTGGCTCACGTATGTAATAATAAACATTTCGTATGAAGTGCCAAAAGTCCGGCGTCAAGCGAAATTAATTGGTTCCAACGATTAAGATGCTCAAAAAAAGTACCTACACTAACGTCGAAAAATGAAAGAAAATAATTGTGCGACATGACTCGACGACAACGGCAAGATGTATATTGTTGGCGCAAGCGGTTTTGACTTGTATAAATGACACCTTCTCTCCTCATGATGGGAACACCACCGAAAAAAAAGATGAATAATAAAAGATTAAGAGAACAATGAGCAATTATATCTGCATATTAAGCATTGCGGCTTTGTGTGCGTAAATCTGTGTATAACTTAAAGAGGACTGGCTCTTTTGCGCTTGACATGTGTACATATATATCAAATGCGTACGTGCGTCCTGATAAAAAAAAAAGAGATTGACAAAATAATGACAAAAGCAAAAAAGAGAAAATACCGTGAGGTATTAACTCGCGATGAGCAACAATATTATATATATATATATTAGGGATCGAATGCGAGCGAGTGAACGTGCATTGCGATGAAAGCGTATAACATGTATGTGTATAGAAAATTAGAGAAATCGTAATAATTATTGTGTATAATGGTAAATCATTACATGTAATAATATTAGTTATACAGTAAGTATATGAAACGTTAAACAAGATGAAGCAAAGAAAAAAATAAAATAAACAATTTCAACGTGATAATTGTATATTTCTATATGTTATGACTATTATATATATATATATATAAATATAAATATTCTAACGAGGCGAGCGAAAGAGAGAATTATATATAAATATAAGCACTATGAAAAAATGAATATAAAACGACGGAGAATTTAATGATTTAAATGAAAAACAAAAGAGCTATGTATACATAAAAACAATTATATATGTATATGATAAATAGTTGAGGCTGATACAAATTTTATATTTCATGTTACGAATATATATTAATATATACTGTGTGAAGAAAAAAAAAAAAAAAACCAAAAGATGTAAGTATTACACTGACAATTAAAAAAAACTCACCTCTAGGCGAAGACAAATACTTTTTGTGACTTTGTAATTCGTTCTGTTTTGAAAATCGGAATTCTTCCCTTTCATAAATAAAATTCATAATTTCTCCTTTAATCTCTGCGTTGTATCAATGAACATTTCCAGCACGAATTTATCCTATTTTACACATGAACACAATTATGATGTTCCTATGAAAAACACGAAAAAAACAATACATCGAAATATTAAATTCTGCTTTGTTGCAAAACTGTACAGAGGACGCATATTTCGATAAAAAAAATATAGTCAGTAAAAATATAGTTGCAGCCCAGCACGATCCGGTATCAAATGATAATAAGTAGTAAGTACATCAATGAATAAAACGCCTCACAAAGAAATCTCGCAGGTAAATAAGACTCGATTTGCCAATTGGCCGTGGGATGCTGGTTTTTTCAACAAATTTGTCGGCTATGCTAAATTCTGCTTTACTCATTCTCTCTACGTACTACGAGTTTTATCGTACGTTTTCTACTTTTGCAATGTGAGATTGTATAAATTACAAAAATATACTAGATGGCGCTGATTTACAATGAAATATGGACATATCGTACGTGTTACAGTTGCACCTGCATCAGCAAAGAGTTTACTTGACAGGAGTAGCAAAGTATGTGTAGGTATGTTTGGACCGAAATTTTCCGCAATTAATTTCTAATCAATTAGAGAGAGAGAGAGAGAGAGGTTAGTCGTTGTAATGCTCGAATTCAGCACTTAACTTGTCCAAACAAGTTCCGAAATGATTATTTTTCGGCTAAATTGAGGGCGTGGCAGTTTTTACTAGAGGGTAAGTATTAAATGATAACCAATCTTACCTGTGAGTATGTTAGGTTCTCAGTTTTTCTACTCAAACTTGTTTGCCACTGTCGAGTTGCCCGTTTATTTCATGTGCTACTTGCTACTGTCAAAGGGTGTGTTGATTTGTCAACAAATAGTTTTCTGAGAATCTGTAAGTGATGTGCGGTGCAAGTGCTCTTTTTCTTTGTGTTTTTATTGTTTCTTTGTTAATGATATTTAAGTAAGTAATCTCGTCAACCTCAGATTAAATTTTCCATGGATATATCTGTATATTTTATCGATTATCTTACGAGCGTCTGGCAGTTTTGAGGTTAGGCCGTTTTGTCATTTGTGATGATATTTATAATTCCATACGTGGATTATTTTTAAAACACCATTTTCGAGCGGCGAGTGGATTTTTAAAGAATTTCATAATTGTTAATCACACGTTAACATATAAGTAGCGATCTATGAATCTTACTTTTCAAGCCAAATAGTACATACTTTGATATAAATGACAAATAATCTATGCTGCTAAAAAATTTGACAACTGATAGTTTAGGTGTATTTTTTTTTTTTTTTTTTTCATCATTTCAGACTTGAGCACTTACCTCCAGCTGTGTATATATAATGATAGAATCAAGAAGCTGTGTATCAAGTGGTTGTACAAATTAAAAACATGGATAAAAGGGGCAGTGCTGAACTTTTGAGCATAGATCAAAATAATTCCAAAAATGCTAGTTCTGATTCCCTCAATTCAGACAGCAAGAGTAGTTCGCTTAATTCCAAAATGGGACAAGAATCTGTAAGTACCATGTTACATGCTTGTACTCAATTTAAATATTGTTTAATATTCTAATAGCTCTACTAACCTTTATTTCCTACAATTGACATGTAAATTTAAATATATTTGACGTGTATAAAAACTTTAGGAATGTTGGGAAAAAGCATCTCGTTCGAAGAGCTTCTCGACAAGCTCAACCTCGACGGATAATAATATAATTTCTGCCCTAGAAACTAAAAAAGAGAATCAAGGAAAAGAGGATGTGGTAAAAATTGCCAATAAATAACGATTGACTCATGATTTTTCTTTTGTTATCAGCGTTATTTTGAGTTAACATTTATGTTTGAGTCTATACTTTTGTAGTTTTGTACATATATCCTCTAAATTGCACAAATATTATGATAATTATGTCGGTAGATACAGTATTTTTTAAATAATCGCAACGGCATACAACACCACAGTTCCAAACTTATTATTTTGGTTTTAACGCACTCTGACTGTATAATTTAATTTTCACTCACCAAATTCTAAATGATGAAAAGTAATAAGAGATGTTTGATGATTCTTAATTTTCATATCGTTTTATTGTATAGAATCTGACTGGAAACGAGACAGGACCACCACTTCTGAATGGCGAAAGGGTACACGGAGTAGCCAGAGACGTAACTTATTTGTGCCCTTACTCAGGACCATCTAGAGGAGTGCTCACTGTCACAAATTACAAATTGCATTTCCGCAGTATCGACAGAGAAACGCCCTATATCGTCGAAATGCCCCTTGGTGTCGTTAGTAGAATCGAAAAAGTCGGTGGTGCATCCAGTAGGGGCGAAAATTCCTATGGCATAGAAATATTTTGTAAGGACATGCGAAATCTCAGATTCGCGCATAAGCAAGAGAATCATTCCAGGCGAAACGTTTTCGAAAAATTGCAGCAGTATTCGTTCCCCTTGTCTCATAGTATGCTTCTTTTTGCATTTGAGTATTCAGAAAATTTTCCCGAGAATGGATGGAACGTGTATGAACCAATTGCTGAGTTGAAACGAATGGTGAGACATTTAAAAAAAAAAAAAAAAAAAAAAAAACCTATTTGAACGTCGAAAATTGGCTTCTTGTAATTTTAATTTTCAGGGAATAAACAATGATATGTGGAAAATATCAAAAATCAATGACTCGTACTCAGTGTGCGATAGTTATCCGGCAGTATGGGCAGTACCAACAGCAGCTACGGACGAAGATCTGCAAGCTTCTGCTGCATTTAGAAGTAGGGGCAGGTTACCCGTTCTATCCTGGATCCATCCAGAGAGCCAAGCGACAATAACTCGGTGTGCACAACCGCTGGTGGGCGTAGGTGGCAAAAGAAGTCGTGAGGATGAAAGATACATACAGCTGATTATGGATGCTAATGCACAGAGTCATAAACTTTTTATCGTCGACGCTCGGCCTATGGCGAATGCCGTAGCGAATAAGGCGAAAGGAGGCGGGTACGAGAATGAAGATGCTTATCAAAATAGCGAAATTGTGTTTCTCGATATTCACAACATTCATGTGATGAGAGAGAGTCTCAGAAAATTAAGAGAACTGTGTTTCCCGACTATTGACGAAGCAAGGTGGTTGTCGGGCTTGGAGTCAACAATGTGGTTGAAGCATATAAAATACATTATTGCTGGAGCAGTGAAAATTATTGACAAAGTTGAAACTCACAAGACTTCTGTACTAGTACATTGTTCTGATGGTTGGGATAGAACTGCACAAGTTTGTATCTCGATGAAACTCATTGATATGATGGTGGTGTGTTTGTTCTAAAGGTTAACTGATTTCAGCTCACTGCTTTGGCAATGCTACTGTTGGATCCTCACTACAGAACTATCAAAGGATTCGAAGTACTGATTGAAAAAGAATGGCTCAGTTTTGGTCACAAGTTTCAACAGGTAATTAACGTTTATTATTAGACAATGACTAATACTCGTGTGATTTTAATTGAAAGGATTATTTTTAGAGAATTGGTCACGGTGATGAACATCACAGTGATGCAGATAGGTCGCCTGTATTTGTACAATTTATAGACTGCGTTTGGCAAGTTAGCCAACAATTCCCTAACGCTTTTCAATTTAATGAGTATTTCTTGATAACAATATTGGATCACCTTTACTCTTGTCGTTTTGGTACTTTCTTATTCAGCAGGTTTGTTTTGCTTTGAGACTTTCAACTTGAATAATCTTACTGTGGCCATTTGAAATAAAAACAATTTTTAGTGAACGAGAAAGGGTGCAAGAACGACTGAAAGAGAGGACGGTATCGTTATGGTCCTTCATTAATAGCCAAATACCTTTGTATCAAAATCCGCTCTACTGGGATGGCCCAAACCATCAATTGGTATTGTTACCAATCGCTAGCATGCGGTACATCAAACCATGGAAGAGTTTCTACTGCAGATGGAACCCTAGTATGAGACAACAGGTAACTTACTTATCTTCTACCTCATTGTCTTCACTAATTTTGAAAATAACAATCACTCAAACACCGATAATTTTCTATTACAGGATCCAGTGTACCAGCGTACACGGGAACTTTTAGTTTTAAAAGAGCAACTTAAGAAAAAAGTCGAAGAGTGTAGGCGCGAGCAAGCGCTGCGTACCAATAATCGGCCAACAATCAACTCAACATCATCAGCAACATCGGCAGTACCTAGATTACACTCACCTGTGCACTCTTAGCAGAGCCCAGTGGAGCAGCCTCGACTACTCCTTACCGTACGTCAACGAGTCTTAGACTAATACTCTCGATGAGGCACGCAAGTATTGTTCAAAATACAACACGCGTAGCTGTTCTCGCGCATGCCAAGGTACGATTTTTTTTTGTGAGAAATCGCTTGGCTCTCTCGCGTCAAGACGAAAAATGTTTTAATATTTTACTTTGACTGAATCAGCATCGCTGTTTGTACAAAAAGCGTTATCTTTTAACTTTTTAATCGATTACTGGATCGAGCAGGTGGACTCGAAGCACGCTTTTTATGAATATATTTGATGAAATAAACTAAATAAAGTAACCTGTATGCATATACATGTATTGATAGCAACAAAGCATACAAAACGTTACAGTGACTGTCAAACTGTTGTATATTAGTACACACTCACGTCACTCACACACAAACATACACACGTAGAAGTCGGTACAAAATAAAGTAATTTCATACTTGTAAGAAAATATTTCGAGAATAAAAAAATAGGTCAAACAAAAAAAAATAATTTATGCTTTCCATCTAAACCTGCTGCTCGCGAATTCTTTTTTACAGTCTCTGGACATCTTTTGTTTTAATTACAATATATTATCGTAATTCATAAAACTGTTGGCAGTTTCATCATTCTAGAACACAACGAGACAGAAGTACGTTGCCACGGAATTTCTCAAAAAACATGATAAATTATAAATCATAAATACAAAAATCGTAAATTTTTTAGTTAACTGAACAAAAGGTAAAACAATGAATCGTAAGGCTTTTGTGCATAAGCTTAGGTAAGAAAGTCATGCGTCAGGCCAACTGGCTGAGCAGGTAAATCAAATTAGTTGAAAAGATAAAGTATGGATTAAGGAGATAAGCGCAGTTCATGAGCTTGCTTAGTTGAACCCAGCATTTGAAGCAGAGTATTTTGTTGCCGATGCCTGGATTTGCGTAAGAGATGTTAACTCAAGACAATTTTTTTCTAATTAATTTTAAATCACACGCAGAGACACAGATAAGTACATCTGTATTTTGTATATAAGAGTATATAATTAAATTGAATGCATAATGCTAAAATTTGTTACGGAATTTTGCCGTAGTTAATAAATAAAGTATCTTAACAGCATGTCTGAGTCAATTATGTTTTAAATGTCTATACCTTCTTGATTGGTGTAATAGAGACGATGAATTGCCAGATGATGCCCATGAGCCCGAGGCTTCTGTAAACAGCGAGCCGAGTACTAGTATCCTCTGATTGTTTAAGTAATTTTCAGCTTGCGTCGATTTTTATTTTTCCATATTCAATCTATTATCATCAACTCATGAAAATGAATCGATATTTATATTTTGTTCGAGCAATTTTTTAATTATTTTCACAACAATTAGGGTACTTGATATGACTCGATTGCCATCCATGGTGTCACAATTGTAGTCTTTATACATACATAAATAAATTAAATCATTTTTGTAAAGTCCAAATCTACAATTTTACATTTGTCACTTTGTGACAAAAATTCGTTACCTTGATACTTTTTTTTTTTTTTTTTTTTATTGTGAAGTAATTATTGGATACTTGGGTGAAACAAATTAAAAAAGAATAAATAGACATAATGAACACAAAAGGTATTGATTTTTAAAATGTTTTATTAGCACATGGAAGTTCGCATCTTTTTCCACATAAGTTCGATAAAGAGGAACGGTCAATAAGGGCGAATCAGACAAAACGTAACCGTTCAAGTTTTGCTTGTCAAGTTACTTAGACGCAAAATCGCACGTAATTTTTGCTTTTTACGTCGTTTTCGTACTAAATAAAAATACAATCGTTATTATCGTTGACACAGGAAATAACGAATACATATTATGATGTAAAATATCACAAAATTGATATCTGAAATTTGCTTAATTTATGCTGTATCGATAATTACCATTTCCTTCCATATCAATTTTTTTTTCTTTCCACCATATGTACAAAAAAGCCTGATGTTAAATCATAGAAAATAATATATAAAAATATACAAATTTACATTTGAAAGCAAAAGTCAATGTGGAGGTTTTTCTTCATAGAATATTTCATTTTATACACTTTTGTTTTGTTTACTTTTTTTTATACTTTTCGTAAAATCCTATCAGACTTTTCTCTTGGTTTTAGAGGGTAGTCGCGATTGGACAGCTCTTTATTCGTCAAGGAAGTTCAGCTATTTTATTTTATTTATTCATTTTATGTTCTCTTATATGGCGCGCTACAATTTTACACAACAAGAGAAAGTAAAACATAAAATCATGTACACCAACATCGAGCACACGATCCCTCCATTTTAATGTATCCTTTCAAGGTATTGTACAAAAAGATTAATAGCCGCTTTACGCTCGCTCAATAATATAATTTTACAAGGAAAAAGTTACCAAATAGGCAATTGGCAGCCCATCATTGGAATCTTTTACCTGCGTATTTTTTAATAAATTATAAAAAAGAATTATTCATCAACTCATATTTACAAATATACTAATCGAAAGGAAATATACATTTTTTTTCTATAATAACTGTGCACCTTAAGATTGTCTGTAAAAGCTACAAATAAAAGTACACCACCAATTTTAAAAACACTATCCGTTTTTTATAAAACTTATACTTTACTATTAGTGACTTGATTTTTTTTTCCATCACTTCTTAGGGAGTGCTGATACGCAGATGGTTATTATCGTTAAATTTACCATGAATTACATTGGATCCTCATTTATATGTGAACTTTTTTTTGCAAGTGTGGACAAACTATTGCGTAATGGAATGATTTAGTTGTTTGATGCATACAAAAACGAGCACTTGAGATACCTATGTTTTTTTTAATTGAAAAAAAAAAATCTTTAGCAAATCCTATAATTCATTATTTAAACTACAAAAAAATCAGATGCCCGTTTTTATCCGAATCTACATACGCTGAAATTGTAGTAAATTGATATCACTATTAAAATCAGTTTTTTAATTACTTTGTTTAAACATGTATATTCTCTCTACAATAGCTTGTTCAAAAAGTGCCTGCAAAACATTAAACAAAAAAAAATATACTGTATTTCCTAAGTAAATTGGCAGTATTTCGATTTCGTTGACGTGCGGCCTGGGAGTTTCAAGTGTCAAAACTACATTCACATTTACTTACTTACCGCAAAATTCAATACTTTCTTGATTTGATTAATATAAAGTCAGTGTTTTAAACATACCGAGTGAGCATCACATTGTTTGTAGTTACTCGAGCTAAACAATTTCAGGACAAATGGAATACGAAAAATTCCAATTTGATGTTGAAAAATATTGCCTTGTCGCCATGTCTGATTCCTCGCGTAAAAAGCGTAAATAAAATTATTCAATCAGTATATGTATTTTTTTTTGATAAAAGGCAGGTTCTCAATGTACCCTTTTATTTTGCGGAACTTTTCGGTGTCAAATTATTAAAAAAGTAAATTATGAAACGAGTCTCTTTACGTCGGTACACTCGATATTTGTTTGGAAGTGATCGGAATATGCATATATTATGAACTCATTAAATTTTTTCACATATTATTGTTATCATCTTTTGTTGTTTGTTTGAATTACTTTAGCGATTCATTACTTAGCAAATATCATTTACCCAAAATGCCGTCCACTTTGAGACAAACGGAAATAATCACAAGTTCCTTATTACGTTTTTACAACCATACACGCTGTCGTTTCAACATACACAAATAATCGCAATCATTTTTTTATTTATTTTTTTTTTAACTTCTCGCAGATAAAATCTGCACGTCATACAAACAAAGGAATACGCGTTTTCTTTTTAAATTTACTTATGAAAAAAAATGTATACAACACCAGCCACTTAACTATATATAACAAGTACTATGCTATATTTACAATTTTTTATAATAATATTCGCAGCTTCGCACTAACCGACCATTTGAAACTTGTTTCGAACAGCAATAAATTTTCTTTGGATCAGTACACGAAAGCACATTGTCTTATTGTTACTGTACAATGCAATACTCTGATCGTTTGAGAGAAAAAAATTTGTAAATTAAGAAAGATATTGAAATCAATGTTAATGAGAATCACAGGAAATCGATAAAGGGATGTACTGCGGAAAATGAGATTGGCTTGAACAATGTATTCAACAGTAAAACTTACAAAGTACGAATATTAAAACCCTTAATTATACAAATCTTGGATATTTCGAAAAAATAACTAATTGTTACTCGTTTGAAAAAAAAAACTAATTTTCAAAGTTAATTGCGCTTAAAATCAGTTCTTTTTCGATAAAAAAGGAAAATTTATTGAAACATTCTCAATTTGCATATTTTAACAAATGTTATCATTTGTTTTCGCACGATAAATTACCGAAACAACTGAAAAATGTTTCCCAGCAATCTTATCGAGAGAAAAAAAAGTTCAATGACCAGTCAACTTTTATCATTGGATACGTCAAATATGTCTTTTGGGAGTACTTGCTGATGGAAAAAAATGAATAATAATAAATAGAAAACAATTTTGAAAGCAGTAAAAATATTTTTTTAAAGGAATGACAAAAAGACAAAGAAAAGAAATCATGAACTTAATACTGTTGAATAAACCTGAAGAGACAAAGTAATCAATACTCAAAAACGTCGGTTTTAAATATACAATAAAAATAGCAAAGAAAAAAAAGAGGCTAACAGAGCGCAACGAATTGAAAAATGATCACGTTTTTCCTACACAACGAGCGTCGACGTAAGTCAAAATTCATAAGATTTCGTCGCACCTAAAGCAAAAAAGCTCGCGTCTTTTCTTCGCATCTGTTTTTTTTTTCTTTTTTTTTTCTTCCATCGTTTTTATTATAATATACACAGTTTAGCGCTTATTTACACACCTGCCTCTTCCCTCTGAACTCGATTTTAGTTTATTTCATTTTTTCCACTGACTAACGCTCCACTTCGCCGAACCAAAATCCCAAGCTTCATTTTCTTTTATCTTAATTTCGGAAAACATGGGTTACACACACCCCATACCGTGAAAATTGAGTATGCGTCAATTTTTTTTTTTTCTTTTTCGCCTACATTGAGCTTTTACTTTATCCACACTTAGAGATTATCCATTCGTTTGTTATTCCTCATACCTTTTTCTCACCTTCATTTGAAGTCCTTACCAGCCTGTTTTTTCCTACACATGAAAATGATTCGAATTTTCTTTCACACGCATACTCGCACTTATACGTTATAATACGCGCGTTAAAAACATATCGACGAGTAACGAATTGACAAAGCAATCACCGACAAATTTTTTGTTTTCCACCAGCCGGGCTCCGATTGGGTTATCTGACCCCTTGATCACAAGGAACAATGAAAAATTCGGCTCTTTATTTTCAAAGATAAAAAAAAAAAAAATCGGTTCGATTAACAATGTCGTTAATTCAAGGACGTGCCAACGCAACCTCTCGCTCATTGACGAAAAAGTAACACACGCGATCCGCAAAACCGTCTCCCATCGATTCGTCAAATCGTCGGATTTCTTTTCTTTGTCGGAAACGTCGATTCGGCCGCACTGGCGCTTCGTCCAAGCACATGGTACAATACAGAAGAAAAAAAAAGCAACCGATAGAATTGAGCTTGCAGATCGCAAATGCGCATCAGTAGCGAAAAACCTCACAAGCTGGTGAGGAGCTCGTGGTCTTCGGAGTCACGGAGGTCGCAGCTGCTTAACTCGGGCACGAGGGCCAGGCCGAAGTTGGTGCTGGTGCAGAAGGCGACGGACTGGCGCTGGTGGCCGTGTCGACGCAACGGCACTCGAGGCTGCTCCGTCGGGGCTGCCTCGGAGTGGTGCTGCTGGTGCTGCTGTTACCTGCTCTGCTCCTCCATAACCACCTGTTTGAACACGCCCGCCGACATCTGGGATTTGACGTCGTGCGAGCCCAGCGCCGTCGTGCCGTCCTTCGCGATGAACAGCTGCAAGCCCGTGGCTGAAAATTCACATTTTTTTTCAATGGAATCTTTCAAAGGTCCATTAATGCATATGGCCATCGAGATTTACGTCGGGTTTGAATAAAGAAGCCCGTGTTCGGCCGCGATGGGATAAAAAACTCGGAGGGGATTCGCGAGAAGAATGAAAGTCGATGCGTACAGCTATCGGGTAACTTTTTTGTAAGAAGCTCTTCTTCAAACTCCGATGAATCCATTACTTTTTTTGCCAAGCAAATTTACTTTGCGTATGAATTTCGCTTCGTTTGTTCGTTCATCTTCAAGCAGCAATTTTTTTTTTTTTTTATAATCACTTAAATAAATTACCTCTAAAACTAATTTTACTATTTGTTTAATAATGATCCATACGACGAGCAAAAGCCGCTTCGATAAATAAGTATAGGAAAAGCTTGAAAATTAGTTGGCGCGCGATCGGTATGACGTCAAAGTTCCCTATATATACTTATACACACGCCTCAGGGTCAATAAAGTTTTGGCAAACCCCGAATTTCGGCACCCGATCGAATAAGCGTTTTTTTCCGAAACTCTAGGTGTCATCGTTCACAAAATATGCTTCTTGGAGACTCTACATTTATTATTATTTTTTTTTTTCGTCCACCTCTGCGGTTAAAAATGAGTGGCCAAACAAACCCCCGGATGAACCGATAAAGCGATGATGACAATGATAATGAAGATCGAGTATAGATGGAGCACTCACTCTCCGAGCTCTCGAGGACCGATTGCTCGAGATTCGTCGCTTTGATGAGTTCGTCGATGAGCGAGTCCGGGTTGACCCTGGTGACCTCGACCCTGCACAGCCCGGGGTTGACCGCGTTGTCCTCGCCGGCCTTCTTTCTCCGCTCCAGCGCCGCCTTGGCCCTGTCCAGCGAGCCGGTTTCACTCAGACCCGAGCCACCCGACGTGTTCCTGCACAACACAAAACGCTTTAATCCCGCACGCACCCCTTTTTTTTTTTTTTTTTTTTTTTTTTTTTGTTTGTTTGTTTCGGGGTAATTCCTCTTTACGTATTATAAAATCCTTTGCGGCGGGTCATATCAGTTTGAGTCGTTTGCACGTGCGTGTGTTTGTGTATGAGGAAAAAAAAAATGTGGGCGAGGTCCGTTGCGTTCGTCGTTATCCACAGTATATACAAATGGCCCGAGAAAGCAGGGACAGTCGATCGTCTCGTCATTTTTGGGGGATTGTCGCGTGCTCTCGTCGCATATAATACATATATATATATAAGTATGTACACATTACATGGAAATGATAGCATCTAACCCATAAAGGTGAAAAAAAAGATGAGCGTGCATGCATGGATGGAAGTTGGGAAAAAAAAAAAAAAAAAGGTAGGGTCCGAAAGCGCTATTTTTACCAATCATAGATAATGTGAAGTAAGCAAAGCGAGCGGGAGACAGTGTAGAAGCCAAAATTCGTGCACCAATCCAAAAGCAAAACAGTTCTACGTTGCACACTTGCTCTCTAGACTATACGCGTTACTTTCGGGAGGAAATATTTCATCGCACAGTATAATTTATCTGGAAATAAAATTTTTGTGGTAAGCGCGAGAGCAAACCGACGCGAGATAAACAAACCGGAGGAATTCGCGTTTTCACCCCCTCCGCTGCAAGAAACTCGTTTTGTGTGTACATCTGGAATTTCTCGTCCACTGGATTTTCACGGAGAAAATTAATTTATTTCTGCCGCACTTCTGCTCATGACGACAGTACCCACTGTTGAGGTTTGGAGATTTTTTTTCAACAGAAAGTATTTCAAGTACAACCGATTTTGCTATACGACTCGTGTCTACAAATGCTAAAACCGTGTTGACATCTAAGTTTTGTGACTATAAATTTGCTTCTCTCAGACGATAGGAAAAGGTAC
Source organism: Copidosoma floridanum (assembly GCF_000648655.2). The sequence continues at coordinate 1,313,926 of NW_019379523.1, read as the reverse complement.
AATTTTCAAATCTCAATGTTTAGTCGAACATAAATATGAGGTTTCAGAGAATTTGCAACTATATATGTATTAGGTATATAAAAAACTGTAGAAAAAGTTTATTTTTTTATTAACATTTTTTTTATATGTTACTTTGCGCAGTTAACATGAGTAACGATTTCTCCCAATCAAAGTTAAGAAAAAACATTGTAAAAATATCGCGTATACCCATAAATGCAAAGGGATTTCACGTGACTGTATAGTATTCACAATCAAACGTTACTCTAGATTTGTATCCTATGTAAAAAAAAAAAAAGATGAAATATAGAAATGCGCAAATTCAAAGATATTGTAAAATAAATTCATCTCACACGAAAAACACTGACACTACATCTAATTGGCCTATATCGTGAAAAACCACCTATAAAATCAAAATTCTCTCTAAAAAAAAGAACAGTAAACAAAGAAAGAAAACTCGTGCAAATTTTCTCTAAAAACACAAAAAAAATTTTAGTTAAAAAAAAAAACAAAAAAAACAAAAAAAAGAGAGAGACTGACGGTGGGGAGACGCTGTTTCGGTGCTGGGAGGCCGTGGTGAGCAGCTCGGGCACGATCAGCGTGGTAGAGGAGGACTCCTCGGGATCCGAACTCGTGGCGACTGCCGCGAGCTTCATCCCACCCGCGCCGCAACCATCCAGCAGTAATTTGCTACGGTGTCCGCTGCCAGGGACGCCCCTGCAACCGAGTCACACACACACACAAAAAAAAATAGGATGCACCTTTCCCCACCAAAATTGATCCTCCTGCTCATTGGGTCGTCAAAGGACATATATTTTATCGGGTATGTTAGGGGAATCACCTTTTTGAATCGATAACGCGTAATTATGTCGTTAGACTCCAACAGCTATGATAATCGGCGTTTTGTCACATACGTCAAGTGCACATAGATGAGCAGTTTATGTATATAAAGACAAGATGTATAAGGTGAAACACAAAAATAGACCCAAAATGGTTGTGATACCTGCAGCGGTGGTCGATGCGAGATGTGAGACGAAAGTGAATTCATCACCGATGTGACGTAATAATGGCGAGCCGATAAAGAGTCGAGACGATACGTGAACGGAAAAAATATGAGTCATCTCCGTTTTTCGTGTCGGTGTACATGCGAATCAAGTATTTTTTTTTTTTTATTACGTGAGCGTTCCAAGTTGGCGATGATTAGATTATACGATCGGCGATGAGTGAGTTATGGTCCGGACTACACAATGAGAGATAACGTACAAGTACACATTTATATGATAATACTGTTGTTGACTCATGTGCAATAAATATATCTATCGTGTATTGACAATTTTTCTTAAAAAACAAAACCTTTATTGTAAATNATTAGCTTTTTAAGCTTAATTCTTACAATTTACTCTCAAATTATGTCTCTAGATAATAATTTTTTAATGATCTTAAATGAACTATTAGGCTAGTTACAAGATTCATCAAAGAGATAATACACTTTTTGAAAAATTACACAACATTGAAAAATGTACAAATTGAAATTACGTGGAATTTTATCAACTAAATTCTGATACACAACACTATCATTATCATTGATATCATCCAAAAAAAAAAAAAAAGGAAAATAAGCAAAGCAAAAAAAAGCTTCAGCTCGAGAGAGCAGTGCTTGATTAAAAAAAAAGCTACATTTCGCATTCCGTGCATTATATAATACACACACCCATACTCCATGCACTATGTTATTAATATTTTGAAAGGACGACCAGATTATGCACGTGAGCCGTGTACATACGTCCCTCCAAGTCGTCGCTTTTCACGGGAGCATTTAAAACAAAAGATTTGCAAGACGCGGTGGTAACGTAATGTATGCAGTATACCTCGCAAGAGCTGTCGCGTCGAGTGAGTATATAATTATTCGGTCCAACCAGCGCCACCATAGCGCAGGATATACGTAAGCTTTGGCCCATACGCAGCGCAAGCTCGGGCTTTTCTCTGTGTACAAGCGTGCCGTATGGAATATTGGCCTCTCCACTTTCGAAAAGCCAGCCATGCACGTGTTACATAATACATACGCCGGCTTTCGTGCTTGCACGTCGTCCATAGATTTCGCTTCATTGTGTCGGCAATAATCAAATTTTAGTGCACACCCACACATATACATACATATATTGAATTTTCGTTGGAGCAGTAAGACAAACGCCGTTTAGGTCGCGATTATTTCCATCGAGGCTCGCGTGAGCACGTACATATACATAATAGTGTGCGTACAGCGACCGATTGAAATCTCGAGCCGGATCTCAATTGTATCCGTGATGGCTGGGATGCGCGCGTGTTGTATATAGCTTCTTGAGCTGCCGACGCGAGCTATGAAAAGCGGCACTGTTGGGCTTCGGGATAACCCGCGCTTTGGTGCACTGTTCTCGGAAATACACGGAAATAAGATTAAAAAAAAAAAAAAAAAAAAAAAAAAAAAAAAAACTTAATTAGGAAAAAAAGGCGGCAATAGCTGTATATATGCGTATAGGTAGGTAGTTATATTACGCTCGTATCGGCAGAAGTGTCGCGCCGGTGATGCAACACCTCGATTGACTATTAAGTGTCGCTATAAAAAAAAAACGCTCGTATAATCTCACGAATGGCTCGAGCTTACGTTTGATCAAACCATCAGTGTAGCTCCTTTTGGATGGTGATTTCAGCGCTACTATAAAAAAAAAAAAAAAAAAAAAAAGGCAAATTAAAAATCTAAATGCCATATGTCAAAACTCTTCTACGTGCCGAAAGAGCAGAGAGAAAATTTTTCTCGTCAGAGCAAGTAGGCGTGTAATGTGCAATATATGCACAATCTAAGCCCAGCAACTTATACAACACCAGCCACTTAACTATATATAACAAGTACTATGCTATATTTACAATTTTTTATAATAATATTCGCAGCTTCGCACTAACCGACCATTTGAAACTTGTTTCGAACAGCAATAAATTTTCTTTGGATCAGTACACGAAAGCACNAAAAAAAAAGGCAAATTAAAAATCTAAATGCCATATGTCAAAACTCTTCTACGTGCCGAAAGAGCAGAGAAAATTTTTCTCGTCAGAGCAAGTAGGCGTGTAATGTGCAATATATGCACAATCTAAGCCCAGCAACTGTGTATATAAAGTCTCTACAGAGCAGTGATACAAAAGCTTCGAGCAAAGCATCAGAGAAGCATCAGAAAATTGTCGGACCTCCACGTATACATTATATTTATGTAATACAGTGACAAGAACTATAGGCACAATCGAGCATTAAGAGAAATACTTAAAGCTCGTGCATCTCGGAGTTTACCGATCCATCGGGTAAGTACAAACTGTTTGTGGTGAAAAAAAAAATCCAAGTTTGTGTTAAAATTGTACAGGTAAGTTGTAAGGGGTGCATCGTTGAAATAAGTTTCAAGGAGCGTTTGGACAGGAACCATGTATACCCCATGTTGGCCAAGTTCTACCAGTGCATTTCTCGTCCAAAAACACACTAGAGCGTGTCAAATTAATCACAAATCGTGCACAATCCTATTAAACAGATAATCCACGGTGCTTTGTGATGCATTGTTTCGCAAGCGTGTGCAAGTTAAAAAAAAACCAGCCAAACTCACGTGTATTCATACATAATGCGTATAGCACACATGTAAGCTGTGTCGTGTGAATTTCGCAAACCAGAGAGTCACATGCGAGAAAGTGCAAAAACGTCAATAAATAATTATTCAAGTACAGATATAATTTTAGTAAAAACAAAAAAAAAACAAAAAAAAAACAAGAAAGCTCAGCATTGCAGTCGCCTCCCATCGTGCGCATCTCCCAAAGATTTATACACAGTCAAGTGCCCTCGGCTCCGCTTGCCCCTTCGTAAGAGACTACAAGTATATATAGAGGGTAAACAATCAGGCGCCATCGGGCCCGTACTATATACACCCCAAAACGGACATAAAGCCGAGCCGTGTCGTTGTGTCCATGCCGCCTCGTGACCTACCTGCTGCAGTACGACTGAGCCGTCGGGGCGGCTGTGGCAATGTAGGACGGCCCGTGCAGGGGATCGGGCGACGACACGGCCCGTGCCTGCTCGGCCAGCCTCAGCATCACGGGACTGCTCGACTTGCCGGCCAACTCGATGCAGTCGTACGTCTTCGAGGACACGGTCACCCGCCTACCATACCCCAACAGCGTCCTGCTGCTGTTGTTGTTGTGGTTGTTGTTGTTGTTGTTGTTGTTATTGTGGTTATTGTTGTTGTTGTTTTGGTTGTTGGTAGTAACAACACTGCCACCGCTGGTCTTCTTGTTGACGTGATTATCGTTGTTGTTGTTGCTGTGGTGGTGGTGGTGGTGGTGGTTGAAGGGCACTCGAAACTCGGGGCTCTTTGTCGGGGTGAGGCCGTTGCGCTGGTTGGGAGTGTGGGAGAGCGCGAGAGAGGACGAGAGCTTCGATCGCAAGAGGGAGGAGGAGGAGGAGGAGGAGGAGGTCGGGGTGCCCGTGGAGCCGAAACGCGAGCGGGGTACCACGAGGCTGAGGGGCGAGGGTGGGGAGAGGGTCAGATTATGGGTGTCCTCGTTGATGATGGCCCTGGTGTCGGGGACCTCGAGTAGTTTGGAGCAGGACGGGGGTGCGCCCGCGTTGCCCCCGCCACTGGTGCCGTTGGTGGTGCTCGCGGTGTTGCTGGTGGCCCCGTTCGGGGTGTCCGGCTGGTTTGAGAGGCTCGGCAGACGCGGCGCCCATACCGGCCAAGAGGGCGACCTACGAACACATCAAGGAAGGTGACACTCGTCGCAGGGCTACGCACCCTTTTTTGTTTTTTCTTTTCTTTTCTTTTCTCCCCCTCTTTCGCTCGACATTGCTGGGGAGTTTTTTTTTTCTCCAATTGATCCAAGCTGGGTGCGCTACTGCTTACGTTGGAAGAGCGGGGGTTTCTTCTTTACAAAGTATGGTTTCGAGCAAATACATATAGTACCAACTGGTTGGTTGCACAATAAAAATCGTAAATTATGCGAAAAAACAAAAATAAACATCCAACGTCTTCTAAACATTGCATGTTAGTTTTATTAAATAATCAGGCGACATTCATCTACCAATCTATTTATGTATATAATATAAAACATCGATAAAAGGAACGAAAAAAAAAAAATAAAAAAAAAATAAACACATCAACACTACGCAACAACAAACTTGTCAGGCAGTGTAACACATAAATATATATAAAGTGTCTAAAGCAGCGGTAATTGGTGCCAATCGCAGCAAAAAAAAGGTGCAAGACAGAGCTGTTTGTATATATAACATATCGTGTGTACCTATACTCGTGAAAAGCGCTATTTTGAAGAAACAAAAAAAAAAAAAAAAATCCAAACAGATTTTGCAATTAAAATAAAAATCAATCCTTTTCCGGGAAAAATGTTTGAAACATATGAGTGATTGATCAAAGTCATGTATGGGATGAAGTAGGTATTTTTTAAAATTCATAAAATTTTACGGGCCACCAACTTTTTATACGAACATGTGCATATATGCGTGTCAATGATACATGTTTATTTACAGTGACGCTCTCTTAACTTCTGTTATTAGCGAAAGTGCATGTTTTCCCGATCGATTGTAGACTGTTGGACACACGCTTCGTTTAATTTGAAGAAGACTACAGCACTGAAATTGTCGAAAACGCAAGGGGTTATGGTGTACCTATAGTAAAAAAAAAGGGGGGGGGGCCCTCTCGAGTCATCCACCATGAACGACGAAAGAAATCCCCAGGCGGGTGAAATGACCAAAGCCCGCGTGAACCCCATCGAAAAATCCACCCCCAAACAACAACCACAGGGTCGACAGACTCTTACCTATAAAAGTACAGTTGCTACATTGTGTATACGGGGGGGGGGACGGGGGTGGTCAGGTGGAATAGGGGCCCGGGGAAAGTTCGGCGCCTCACCTGATGTGTCCGCTGTCCCCGCCGCTGCTGCTCTGCCGGCTGTGTTGGCTGTGCGAGTTGAGGCTACCGTAGCCCGAGCCCTTGCTCAGCTGGCTCGTGTTGCTGCTGTTGCGCGAGTGCCCGGACTCCGCGTGGCCGGCCTCCTGCGACACTTGCCCCTGGGGCTGTTGCTCGCCGACGCTCGCCACGGCCATCGACGTCGTCGTCGTCGTGTTGTTCGTCGTCGCGTTGCTCGACGCGGTCGTGAGGGTCGTCGCCACCGCCGACAGGGAGCCCGACGACATCGGGAGGAGCTCGTTCAGCGTCATCGCGTCCCCGCACGACGCCTCGGAGCCGCTCAGCAATTCTGTCGGGTTGTTATAAATACACGTTTTTTCACCACAACGACAAGGACGCTCGCTTTTGTTTTTCATTGGGATTTAAAAGGAAAAAAAAAAAAAAAGAAAACATTGTTGTTCATGCAAAACGGGGTGAAAAAAAAACTCCCCCAAAACCAGAGGGAGGGGTTGGGGGTGGGGTGGGGGATGTTTGTTTGTTTACCGGAGGTAAAGAGGGCCGGCCTCTTTTTCGGAAGACTGCCGAAGCCGCTGCTGGTGCTGGCTATGCTGCCGGCGAGCGAGCCCGTGGATACGTAGTCCTCGCGGTTGCTGGCGCACCTGTCGGGACCTACGGCGGTCGCCTCGTCGTCGTCCACCGTCTCGACGGGCACGACCACGGGCACGACCCCCGGTGGGCCGGGCACCGTCAGCTGCATCTGCTTCGGCGACGGCGACGGCCTATCATTTATATGTATATACATATTATGTACTCTCATTCGCTACACTCCAACGCGCGATACTTGTACGCAACTGTTTGACGAAGAGAAAAAAAAAAAAAAAAAAAAAGGGGGTGGTTGGGGGGTACTTACACTTTGAAGAGGATGTCGCCCGAGAGCATGTTCATTTTGATGGCGACCCTGAGCATGGAGTTGTCCTGGCGGTGCCTCGCGTCGTAGCCCTCGAGTAGACACCTCCTCCGGCAGAGACCAGCTCCGGCGAATTCGGCCAAGTTCAGGTCGGTGAAACCGAGCTTTTGGAAGGACCTGCCTCCTTTGGATTCCTGCAAGCATTTTACAGTATACTTTCATGTTTCGCGCATAATGCGTCACGAGTGTTATATTATTTATCTTTTGTTTGCGATATATTGAAGGAGAAGAAAGTACCAATCATAATTTTCAATCATGGATAAAGGTACAATCTCGAAAGTATGTGAATTCTTTTGATGTTATCTAAAGTTACGTTTTTCAACCTATACTAATCTCTTTCTCGGTGTGTGAAGGAGAAAAACAACAAGGAAAGTCATTACGATTTGTTTCTTTTAATTGATTATACAGGATATTTACAAAAAATTTTATTTTAATCGAGATTGAGATAGTACACCTCTTTAAAATGCAAAATCAAGATGGTACGTGTTTTTTTTTATTTTTTCGTTTATTCATTGTTGATACGCACAAGATACTTTATGCGTAAAGAGCTCAATAACAACGATAATGAAACTCAGCGTTTCAAGGAGGGGACAAGAGATTGACGTTCGGTATATTGGCCTCCAAGTTGGCCACAACTAAATTTACACTTGACTGTGCAGGAATAATGAAATCCTGAGAAATTCAGTGAGGAGAGTTGTTTCAAAGTCCTGTTATGGGGCGAATAATATAGACTATATTTTATAAAAAAAAAAATAAAAAAACTTTCCATTGTATACGTAATACAATATTGCAAGTGAAAAATTCAACTAACCTTTCTAACAGATATTCTTAATATACAAGGGTCGAGTACACCCGTCGATGCATTGGCACTCATTTTGCAGAGGAACTTGAACGTGGCGTTCCATCTCACCGTGTGCTCCTGCACTTCCTCCCTGTAAATTTAAACAAAACAAAACAAAAACGTAAGTATGAATGTATTGGTACTAATTATCATGATTTTCTTAATATTATTACACAAAACTTTAAGTCAAGCTACATTTGAACAACAAAAAAATCTCATCGAAAAACAATAACCCCCCGTTTTATAGTAACAAAATCAAATACCTATATTATATTTACAAGTGAAATATACAGAAACAGCATCCTCATAATCACTGCACCTATAAGTACACACGCCGTGCAACTTTAAATATCTTCTCCTCGCCTTCAAATTATTAAGATTCGCGTGTTCCCTGTGCCGAATCGGCTATATATACCAGTTAGATCCGACGAGATTCAACTCCTACATCCTGCGCGTGGGAGGAGGAGGGGTGAGACATGTAGTGACGACAACGAGGGGGGAGGGAGGTAAAACGTCAGCAGTGCTCGTGAAATCCCGCGTGTGATGCTGGAAGACGGCCAAAACTTCCGCGCACAGCTGTCTCCCTGCCGCTGGGCAGTGTACGTCACTCTATATACGTATATTAGCACGTGACTCGCGAGGAGAGTCGTCACACGTAATATGTTATTATACGTGTATAATACGCACTCGACCCTAACCGACGTGTATGTACAGCGTTTTGCGCGTATCCTGTGTATAACGTATACGTTACTAACGGGATGTGCACAGGCTAATCCCTGCGGGATGAGAAAAAGCACGATCGAGGCCTCGTCGTTGCGAGAGAGGCCAACCGTTGGAGCACCGAAGCTCCTTTGTACTTCCAACCATTAGAGAGCTTTTGTCTTTTTTAAAGCTCTTTCGTTCCCTTTCTTGAATTTTTCAACAATTTGCTCTCGTCAAGCACGCGCGATCGCTCTCTCCGTTAAATGAGCTATGTTTTCGATTTTCATTACCAGGGACATCTAAAAGCACAGACGAGCTTGCGTTTGTTACATTCATGACGTATTTTTTTTTTTTTTTTTTTTAGGTTCAGGTGCTACGTGCGTCTCGCGATAATTAATTTAGAAAAGAAAGTGAAAATTATTCGAGGTACACTTGAATATTCGCAGCTGATGACGTGTGTCAGTTACTAAGGTGGTGATGATGAGGCGACGAGACAGTTACTGTGTCAGGGACGTAGAAAGGGAAAGTTGGGTTGTTGCATATATATATATACGTAGGTAGTGTGGCAGAAGGATATTGTACATAACTATATGGGCTTTACTTTTCCTTTTTCTTCATCCCGAGAGCCTTTTTTGTTGATTGACGTATAAATTTAACAAAAAAGTTTAATGCGCTTTAATTACGAGGCAACAATGATTCGTCATACATATACTTAAAACAGATGCCTGATGTGAAAATTTAAGATACCGGGTTGAAATTTAATTAACGTGGATGTATTACATTAATTGGAAACCGCAAAACGTGGACGTAAAAATTAATGCGTACAGAAACGCGATACTCGTGGGCTCAGTGTAGGAATTTAGGGTACGAGAATAATATTCATGTAATTAATTTTCACATATAGACGTTATTACGAAAATTAAAATGCAACGTCAAGGTAAAAGTAGAAATTAAAATTTAATTTCTTACTTTTTTCCACTTTAATTTAATGGTTCAGTGCGAGGTTCAGTGAAAGTTGCCTCAATTTAATTCAAGTATTAACAATTATTTATAGAAATCACAATGGGAGATTTAACTGAATAATATGAAACTCTTTCGTTGGTGTACACTTGTAAAATTCTCGTGCGCATATAAAGGTCAAAAGAGCCGATAAAAGTATACGGATGCAAATGGAACTTCATTATAAGCACAAATGCGGGGGGGGGGGGTCCTTTTCGCGCCTCGCTCGTTTTGTGCATTTTTTATCATGCATCTACTTTACTTTGCTCTTTATCTTCACCCCATTATGAATTTCCTTTGAATCCGTCTTTTTATTATCATCTCCAATTGTATCCAACACCTCTACACATATATACACATCATCCATTCCTCTTTTTCCATCGGAATACATGAATAATAAGCAAACACAGAGATAGTCATTTTTTTTCACTCGTACGGACAAAAGCAAAACTGTGCAAAGAGCAGTTTTCATCGTACGCGATGCGAAACGATTACGGGTAATTCAACATGAAAGACGATTAAAGGGTATTGATACAGATTACGAGCAGAATAATTAGCAGTGTACACGATGATGACAATGATGTGGGTGTTTACATTGGTCGAGCTATTGTTTCATTTTTTTTCTTTTTTCCTGATTTCATGGCACGAGAGTATAACTGTACACAATACATATTAAATAAGAAAATTGGAATTTTCAATGCTTGCATTCGTTATCTCGATTCGAGTGGTAAATTAGCTCGCTAGGTGTAAATTTTTTTTTTTTTCTTCTAAAAACTAAATTTCCCCCTCGAGAATCGCTTACGAGTCGTAATTTGTATAATTTTCATATACGTGTAAAAAAAATACGCTTGATTAGCACTAATGACGGCTCATCTCCACATATGCACGATGCACACGTATACCCGCGATTTTATCTACTTCAATGAATCAAAAACTCCCACTGTACAACGTGTATGTAATGTATAACACACATGTACCCATCATCATCATCTATATTTGTAAATAAAGAGCTGTAGCACACCGCGTGGCCAACCAAGCCGTGAGAGGACAAATTGAATTAGGCGTGGCCGGGATTATTTGCATCAGCCCACGGTATAATCCCCGCGGGTATAATTCACCTTCGCTGCTGTGTCTTAACCCGATTTGCTTGATCAGCCGTACTTTGCTATATCATCGTGAGGAAAGAAAAAAAAAAAAAAAAAAAGGAAAATAAGCAAAGCAAANTAGGCGTGGCCGGGATTATTTGCATCAGCCCACGGTATAATCCCCGCGGGTATAATTCACCTTCGCTGCTGTGTCTTAACCCGATTTGCTTGATCAGCCGTACTTTGCTATATCATCGTGAGGAAAAAAAAAAAAAAAAAAAAAAAAAAAAAAAAAAAATACAAAGGCGTCAAATTGACTTTTCCCCAAGGAGAGGTAGGCGCGTCGCGTTTCCCCTGCCCTCGATCGATCCTCCTCCTCCTTCGGGAGCGATAGGACGTTTCCTGTTATCCCATCCCCCGTGGGACTGGAGCGTCTTTTTTTCTTGTTCCGCTCAGAAGCTCATTAAAAACGACGCTGCCATCTCCATTTCCGGTGTCGCCTCGTAGATACTCCTATCTGCACCTCGCAATTGAACGTTTTTGTGCCTCACTCGGATTATTACTGCAAATTCCTTTCCTTTAACTACAACTGTCCGGAGACACGTGGTGATCAATACCACCTCTCTTTTCCGACGACGACTGAATTTGCTCGAGCTTTTGGAACAATGGAGGCTCAGTGCGGATGATATGTACATGTATCCGATGCTCTTCGAAGAGGAATGTGGGTGGGTGCCCTTGTGAAGATCCGATGTACACATAATACATTACGCAGGCGATTTTGGTAATTGCAAAAAAAAAAAAAAAAAAAAAATCTAATATCTCTTCTGCGGATGAGTTTCCAACTCTTATATATGTTTGACGTAGGCGGTGTATTTTTGTATAAATAACGCGTGCGGTCGAAATATATTTTATAAAAAAAAAAATAAAAAAACTTTCCATTGTATACGTAATACAATATTGCAAGTGAAAAATTCAACTAACCTTTCTAACAGATATTCTTAATATACAAGGGTCGAGTACACCCGTCGATGCATTGGCACTCATTTTGCAGAGGAACTTGAACGTGGCGTTCCATCTCACCGTGTGCTCCTGCACTTCCTCCCTGTAAATTTAAACAAAACAAAACAAAAACGTAAGTATGAATGTATTGGTACTAATTATCATGATTTTCTTAATATTATTACACAAAACTTTAAGTCAAGCTACATTTGAACAACAAAAAAATCTCATCGAAAAACAATAACCCCCCGTTTTATAGTAACAAAATCAAATACCTATATTATATTTACAAGTGAAATATACAGAAACAGCATCCTCATAATCACTGCACCTATAAGTACACACGCCGTGCAACTTTAAATATCTTCTCCTCGCCTTCAAATTATTAAGATTCGCGTGTTCCCTGTGCCGAATCGGCTATATATACCAGTTAGATCCGACGAGATTCAACTCCTACATCCTGCGCGTGGGAGGAGGAGGGGTGAGACATGTAGTGACGACAACGAGGGGGGAGGGAGGTAAAACGTCAGCAGTGCTCGTGAAATCCCGCGTGTGATGCTGGAAGACGGCCAAAACTTCCGCGCACAGCTGTCTCCCTGCCGCTGGGCAGTGTACGTCACTCTATATACGTATATTAGCACGTGACTCGCGAGGAGAGTCGTCACACGTAATATGTTATTATACGTGTATAATACGCACTCGACCCTAACCGACGTGTATGTACAGCGTTTTGCGCGTATCCTGTGTATAACGTATACGTTACTAACGGGATGTGCACAGGCTAATCCCTGCGGGATGAGAAAAAGCACGATCGAGGCCTCGTCGTTGCGAGAGAGGCCAACCGTTGGAGCACCGAAGCTCCTTTGTACTTCCAACCATTAGAGAGCTTTTGTCTTTTTTAAAGCTCTTTCGTTCCCTTTCTTGAATTTTTCAACAATTTGCTCTCGTCAAGCACGCGCGATCGCTCTCTCCGTTAAATGAGCTATGTTTTCGATTTTCATTACCAGGGACATCTAAAAGCACAGACGAGCTTGCGTTTGTTACATTCATGACGTTTTTTTTTTTTTTTTTTTTTAGGTTCAGGTGCTACGTGCGTCTCGCGATAATTAATTTAGAAAAGAAAGTGAAAATTATTCGAGGTACACTTGAATATTCGCAGCTGATGACGTGTGTCAGTTACTAAGGTGGTGATGATGAGGCGACGAGACAGTTACTGTGTCAGGGACGTAGAAAGGGAAAGTTGGGTTGTTGCATATATATATATACGTAGGTAGTGTGGCAGAAGGATATTGTACATAACTATATGGGCTTTACTTTTCCTTTTTCTTCATCCCGAGAGCCTTTTTTGTTGATTGACGTATAAATTTAACAAAAAAGTTTAATGCGCTTTAATTACGAGGCAACAATGATTCGTCATACATATACTTAAAACAGATGCCTGATGTGAAAATTTAAGATACCGGGTTGAAATTTAATTAACGTGGATGTATTACATTAATTGGAAACCGCAAAACGTGGACGTAAAAATTAATGCGTACAGAAACGCGATACTCGTGGGCTCAGTGTAGGAATTTAGGGTACGAGAATAATATTCATGTAATTAATTTTCACATATAGACGTTATTACGAAAATTAAAATGCAACGTCAAGGTAAAAGTAGAAATTAAAATTTAATTTCTTACTTTTTTCCACTTTAATTTAATGGTTCAGTGCGAGGTTCAGTGAAAGTTGCCTCAATTTAATTCAAGTATTAACAATTATTTATAGAAATCACAATGGGAGATTTAACTGAATAATATGAAACTCTTTCGTTGGTGTACACTTGTAAAATTCTCGTGCGCATATAAAGGTCAAAAGAGCCGATAAAAGTATACGGATGCAAATGGAACTTCATTATAAGCACAAATGCGGGGGGGGGGGGTCCTTTTCGCGCCTCGCTCGTTTTGTGCATTTTTTATCATGCATCTACTTTACTTTGCTCTTTATCTTCACCCCATTATGAATTTCCTTTGAATCCGTCTTTTTATTATCATCTCCAATTGTATCCAACACCTCTACACATATATACACATCATCCATTCCTCTTTTTCCATCGGAATACATGAATAATAAGCAAACACAGAGATAGTCATTTTTTTTCACTCGTACGGACAAAAGCAAAACTGTGCAAAGAGCAGTTTTCATCGTACGCGATGCGAAACGATTACGGGTAATTCAACATGAAAGACGATTAAAGGGTATTGATACAGATTACGAGCAGAATAATTAGCAGTGTACACGATGATGACAATGATGTGGGTGTTTACATTGGTCGAGCTATTGTTTCATTTTTTTTCTTTTTTCCTGATTTCATGGCACGAGAGTATAACTGTACACAATACATATTAAATAAGAAAATTGGAATTTTCAATGCTTGCATTCGTTATCTCGATTCGAGTGGTAAATTAGCTCGCTAGGTGTAAATTTTTTTTTTTTTCTTCTAAAAACTAAATTTCCCCCTCGAGAATCGCTTACGAGTCGTAATTTGTATAATTTTCATATACGTGTAAAAAAAATACGCTTGATTAGCACTAATGACGGCTCATCTCCACATATGCACGATGCACACGTATACCCGCGATTTTATCTACTTCAATGAATCAAAAACTCCCACTGTACAACGTGTATGTAATGTATAACACACATGTACCCATCATCATCATCTATATTTGTAAATAAAGAGCTGTAGCACACCGCGTGGCCAACCAAGCCGTGAGAGGACAAATTGAATTAGGCGTGGCCGGGATTATTTGCATCAGCCCACGGTATAATCCCCGCGGGTATAATTCACCTTCGCTGCTGTGTCTTAACCCGATTTGCTTGATCAGCCGTACTTTGCTATATCATCGTGAGGAAAAAAAAAAAAAAAAAAAAAAAAAAAAAAAAAAATACAAAGGCGTCAAATTGACTTTTCCCCAAGGAGAGGTAGGCGCGTCGCGTTTCCCCTGCCCTCGATCGATCCTCCTCCTCCTTCGGGAGCGATAGGACGTTTCCTGTTATCCCATCCCCCGTGGGACTGGAGCGTCTTTTTTTCTTGTTCCGCTCAGAAGCTCATTAAAAACGACGCTGCCATCTCCATTTCCGGTGTCGCCTCGTAGATACTCCTATCTGCACCTCGCAATTGAACGTTTTTGTGCCTCACTCGGATTATTACTGCAAATTCCTTTCCTTTAACTACAACTGTCCGGAGACACGTGGTGATCAATACCACCTCTCTTTTCCGACGACGACTGAATTTGCTCGAGCTTTTGGAACAATGGAGGCTCAGTGCGGATGATATGTACATGTATCCGATGCTCTTCGAAGAGGAATGTGGGTGGGTGCCCTTGTGAAGATCCGATGTACACATAATACATTACGCAGGCGATTTTGGTAATTGCAAAAAAAAAAAAAAAAAAAAAATCTAATATCTCTTCTGCGGATGAGTTTCCAACTCTTATATATGTTTGACGTAGGCGGTGTATTTTTGTATAAATAACGCGTGCGGTCGAAAAAACAACTCGACTCATCGACCGACTTGTTATCCCCATTTGCAATACCCACCGACCTCGACAAAACAGAGAGGGATCAGCAAAAAACGGCGGTAATAGCTCCGAAAAAAAATTTACAGCCTCTTACCCTCGAGCGCGCGATGAATTTATCTCGGCGATGTTATCCTCCAGATACCCTTAAATTCACTAGAACGCGCGCGGAAAAGGGGGAGTGGAGCACAAAGTATATACCGAAATAAAAATTGCGTCCCGCACAAAAACACGTGCTCCGGTCTCTTTATCCCCGGGGAAGGAGTTCCCGCTTTGGTTTTTGGTTCTTACTTATGTATGTATATCGTGTTCGCGAGTAGAGTTGGACGTCACATCGGGGGTGGAGGGAGGATCAGGTTGGCCGAAGATACACACGCCCTTCGTTCAAGGAGAGAGCGGGGGGTGGGGCAGGGGATGGGTATCCTTCGCGCCGGGCGGGGTTGGTTGTCAAGGTCGTGCGCGAGAGAGAAAGGGATTTTCGACAAATCGCCGAGACCAAGAGAGAGAGAGAGAGGCTTGGATTAATAAAGAAGAGGAGTCAAAAAGAAATACTCCTTTTTTTTCCTACTGCAGGCTTGGCCCTCTACTTATATTAAATTTTATGATGACCGGGGAAGATTTTTTTTTGTTCTCTTTCACGTGATTTTATTATCATTAAGTGCAAAAAAAAAAAGAGTTCTTAATTCTACTGGTATGGAGACAATGGAAATACTTGAATTAAACGTAGATGATAATGTAATGCTTACCAAGTTTAGTTTTACACTGTATATTAAAGTCGGTTTTGTATTACCTTACCAAACAAAACTTGGTAATTGTTACATTTTCATATACGTTTCATTTAATAGATTATCATCAAGAAATAGTATCATAATTAAATTCATTTCCCAAAATAGTTCAACGCTCGTGAGAAATTACGGATTATTGCCTCCGAAGCGGGGATTTTTCGAATTTAGCCGTTTATTCCCAGTTCCCGACTGCCTCGACCTTATCTCGACAGCCCTCCAACGCGGAAACTTATGAGATAAGCGCTTATCCGCTGGGATTGGGGGTTGGAAGTGTCTTCACAGTTTGATCGATGGCAGGTGATTTGTTAAATTAAACGTAAAATGAGTTTTTTGCCTCCAAAAGTATTGCAATGAATGTCCAAAATGGTCTTTCTATTATTCAAATACAGGATTTTGGAAATATTACGCAAAGCAACATCAAATAATAAAATGCAAATCAGTGAGTTAAAAACATATGGGTACCAAATTAACATGTTATAGGCAATCATTCCTGTGAAGAAATTATCTGATAAGGATCGCTTTGCAAAATCTGCCTCATTAAAACATCCCGAATTTATTATAGCTCCAATTTTTTTAACATGTACAGCTAAAATGAGAAGAAAAAAAAAATCTCACGAAAACATAAAGAACAGGAACTGTTACGAGGAGCCAAAAGAGCTCCGGGAACATGAAAAAAAAAAAAAAAAAAAAAAAAAAGCGGACGTGACGCTGCGCGACGTTGGACGAAGATGAACATGCACGTTTGCGTTGAAGCGATTACTCAATAGTTATTACACGCATTACTTCATATTACGAAAACACACGCTCTCACACTTGATTATCTTGCACTCAACTGGTATACACACTACGCGTTTAGCGAAACCTACGAACAAAAGGAACGAGCTTTTATCATCTGTGCTTGCAAGCTCGCCCACCCAAGCGAATAAACTGCGGCGCGACGTTCAAATCTTTGCAAATAGAGGAAAAAAAAGAAAGAAAGAAAGAAAAGCGGCACTTGCACCGTTTAAACATGTATATAAAACAAAAGGTGCAATGTTACAGATACCAAACCACGTGTGTGTACCCTCAAAAAAAAAAAAAAAAAAAAAAAAAATCGTCATTCATCGTTTGAACTCTGAAACAAGCACGTAGGTACGAATGCACTCGCAGAGGAGGGAGGGGGAGAGGGAAAGAAAAGGAAAGGGGGGCTGGCTCTGACGTCACACTTGGTCGTTGTCGTTCAAGTTTCCGGCTCGTTCGGCTCTTCTCTTCCCTCGGCAGCCCCCGTTACATAAACATGAAAGCACAACACACACACACACACACACACAAAGGCGTTATACCTATATAGACGCGAAAGCAAAAGTTCGCCGCGGAACTATTGTGCCGACCTTCGAGCCAATTACCGCGACGCTTGGAAACCGGGCCACACGCTCTCTCTCCCTCCATATCCCTCTTGTGGATTATACACACTGCACATACAAAATACATCCATCCACGCAGAGTAACCATACATAGAAGCTCTGTCGTTACGTACAATGTGTATATATAATAGGCAGAGGGGCCTCGCGTGGCGGAAGGATATAATATAGTACGTAGGTGGACCGGCCGGAATCATGTACAACTATGCGGTTGCACGGGTCTACTCTTCTCTCTCGGGTGTACGTAAAACGATGCAGATACGTGGGTGGTGTACGCGAGCTCGGAAAACGCGTCGCACCAAAACGTGCGTCCGCAAACAGAGGCCGATGAGTGCAAAAGGGATCGCGGGGGCGACTTCTTTTTTTGCCTCGGATCGACGTTTCGAATTTTGTTGATTCGGGCTCACGAGCTTTAAGTTTGTCGGCAGTGGTGTGTAATTACGGGGATCGGCTACGCATTAAACGGCTCTTGAGTGTAATGATGTATGCACGACGATGGCATATTCCAATTACTCGGGAAAAAAGGTGCAGGCATGATCATATCTATATGTATCGATAGATTTTCCATCTACTATCCCCATTGAAAGCTTTGAATTGGATTTTAAATGAAAACTCGTACACTTATGTTGTACTGTACAACTTGTTTGTCTTTGTAATCAAGAGAGATAAGGAAAATAAAAGAGTTACCCCTGTTATACGCGTATCGTTTTATACTTCCTAAAATGATAACAAATAACCCCATTTACCGAAAATTATGCACACACGCCACTGCTGGTAATATTTCCCGTCACAACAAAACGTTGCGGCTTGATGTTAGTACATTAGTCTTTCGGGAAACCCTATTGGGATAATTGAATACACGTCGTGCCCTTTACACACACGCATACGTAGAAAATCGGCCTTGACACCATTTTTTCCGTCCTAATGACACACTATACTGTGTTACACTGTGTGCTCAAACACATGTATTGATTCGAGAGCTATACACTGCTCACGTATTCTAAGGAAACGTCGATTCTATGGCGCTATTAGGTATACCTATACTCGTGTGATTTGCCATGATATTATCTGACCGAGGTCTTGGGCCAATCCTCCAAAAACGTTCGTCGCGTGTGAAACTTACATTTTTTAATTTACACTGAACACGGATCGAATTACCGAATCATATGCGATGTAAAAAAATTAGTTTCGCAAAATGTCACGTGACGATTCTGTACATGTATAATCGTACGAATAAAAAATAACATGTTTTTTTTTGTGACTTTGTTACAGTGTATAGGGGTACTCGTGTAAAAAGTATAAGCGACAAAAAAAAACAACAATCGATACATGTACATGCTTGTGACGTTAGACCCGATGCACGCACGAGAGAGCACCCACGATGATGGTACATTAAACTTTGTGCTGCAAGTACGTACGTGGGGGAAAAAAAAACACATTGCAAGTGCATGACGTTAATATTGATAACGACGTCGTTGCAATACACGTATACGCCACTTGCGTGGGTGTATTTAATTATGAGTGCAGCGAGAGAAGTTGTAGTTTAACCATACTGTGCTTCAACTAAACTAGTTAATGTTAATTCAAACTTGTACACAGCGAAGTAGTTATCACGAAAGTATGAGGCCGAGATTGACGGTAATTACAAAAAGTCGCCAGGCGACCCACTCGTGTCGTTGTTATATATACTTAGTCGTCGTTGACATAAAAACACACCGTGATTGCGGACTTACCTATACTTTTCTCATTAATGTCGAAAGTACAATATCAGCTGTAATGCACTGCAACAACTTTGTAGTAATTTTTTTTTTTTTTTTATCTGTAATTTTGCAAATATACCCGAGACTCTTTTGTGCAGGCTCGGCTACTTTATGCTGGATACAATCGGAAGCAAAAAGGATTTTTCGCATGGTATTGGCACCGTGTCGCGCGCCAAACGACAAAAAATTTTTAAATCCGATATCCACGTGTGCAAGCTCGAGCACAAAAAAAAATAATTTCCCTCGATTTTTTTTTTTTCCTCACCCACGCGATTTGTGTCCATTATTGACTTCTTATCGTGTATTATACGCAAAAACGTCGTCCAACAGAGTCGAGCTTGCAAATACGCGCGCGCGCTCGGTGCGACGACAAAAAATCTTTTCCTTTGTTTTTTCCCCCACCAAGTGCCGAGCAAGAAAAGAACCTTCGCAAAAGTAATTAAAATACTCGGTGGCAATCGCGCGGTACTTTTCAATAGCCCCGATCGAAAGAAACGCGGAAAAGCTCTCGTTCCTTATTTATACGGGTACCCCTGGAAAATAAATAAACAGCACAAAAGAGTGTATGTACACACAGAAGGTAAGTATGATGCTCGGAGAAAATTGAAAGCTCCCCTTGGGCGCGTGCACTGAAATAAGAAACACGTACATGATGATGTACGAAAGGGTGAAAGAACGCGAGTAAGTACAATATATGTGTGTACAAGAGAAGCGAGTCACGAGGTCAGCGGCGTCGCTGGCAAGACACGTGTATGGGCTGTAATAGCCCATCTGTTTGCTAGCCCGAACGGTCCCGTACTTATATACGAGGGTAACCCAATATCTTTTCCTTCTTATCGCTCGACCTCTTTGACATTTTCTCGGGAATTTCTTCTCCTTTATGGTCTGTTTTGTGTGTGTGACTCGGTCTTTTTCAAAAGGGGAAGAAATGAAACCATTGTTACAAAAAAAAGCTGCTTTGAATTATCAGAGTAATGAAATTTTACCAACAATTGAACAAAAATTCAAAAGAGCTTAGAAATCAGTTGCCGACGATCTGCTGTTATTAAGAGCCCTTTTGCAGTTATTCCAAGAAAATGTAAATGCCACGTACTTTATACATATTTATACACTCTCCTGCGCTTATTGTTGTGTCATAGCAATCCCTTACAATGTACGTGTTGAGTTTTTCCACGAAAAATGTTCAATTACATGTTTAAAAATAAAATTTGTTTATACTTTATGCAACATGAATTTAACAAATGGGACAAGTCATCTTTACCCTGTAGAAAGTCGCTGATGGTCGTACATTTTTTTTATCATTTAGGAATTTCGGGAATTTTTGTTTGTAATTCACTGTTTTTTTTAGCAGCAGTTATAATATTCAGAAATGCAAAAGGTGCTTACAAACGCTACTTGCTGAGAAAAACCTTCAAGTCCAGACAAAAAATAATAGATAATTTTTTTTTTTTTTTTCATTTCAAGCGTAACACGGAATAGAAAAAAGGACACTACTGGAAGAGGCAAAAAAAAATCTGATGAGGAAAAAGCCACTTTTATTCCGATGCACGTACCCATCATATGTGCACATTCGCCTCGCGAAGAGTAACAAATTTTCGAGCTCTCGCAGCTGCACACATCAGCTGTTGGTCTAAAGTTGCGCAACTCTCGCGGGTTAAATTATCGTCTCGCACAGGTACCGCACGGAATCGAGGAAAACAAAAAAATCAAGAAAGAAAAAAAAAATGTGCGCTGACCGTCCTGTTGATGTTATTGCGTCGCGCGTGTGTGTAATTACCGAGACGCAAAATGTAGGTATATGACTGGGTATTTTTTTCAAACCTACTTCGTACTCTGAAGTTCGTTTGGCGTGCAATTTTCTTTTTTTTTTTTTGTTTTTCGGACAGAATGAAAAGAAAAAAAAAAAAACGTAAAAAATCAGGATGCAGGAAACAATACATTTTTTTCGTTTAGTCGAAATTGTTTATTACGTTGATGGATTACAAAATAAAAACAAGAAATTATACTCTTCTATCATTAGACCGACAACTTTTGAGATAACCGCGAACATAATTATATCAGACTGCCAAAATACCCGCATTTGTGGGAAAAAAGAGATCACTAGTAGATGATGGTACCGGTTATTTATCTGAGCTGTACAACTATACCACATGATTGTAAGACCACCTCTCGTAACTGCGACGGCACGCGACAGTATAGTCAAAGCAAAAATAGAATACAGAGAGTAACAAATATACTTATGAGGAGCCCTTACGCTCACGTATCAATATACGTGTATAGTTATATACCCCTTTGGCACGAGCTCGCGTGGGCGCATTGTACATACAATGTTTCCCGATGGAATCTCAACCGTATAGATACATTACCGCGATCGATCCACGTAACTGTACGCGCCGCGCTGCACGAGCTTACGTGTAAAGCTCTTATACTTATACGTACTACTCCGCTGTCTGTACTGCTTCTTTAAATAGACACCGGCCCAATCTATTTCCGGCCCTGCCGGAGGTGCACGGCGTTCGGTTCCATTTATGCCGCCTTCAAAGGCATCACCGTTTTGGAAACGAGGGTGTAAATACCGACCGTCCGACACAACGATCGATTCAACGTAGTTCCCGCTATACATACATGTATATACGTGCATGTGCACGTTAAAGCTGAAAGGAGTATAGTGTAAGGGTGCGGGGAAAGAGGGAGAGGGCACTTGTCAAACGAGAGCTGTCATGCTTGGGCTTATAGGTGTACCTGTCGGAAAATTCGACCGATGTGTAGTACAATTATGTGTATTATCGACAGCTGTTGTTTATAGCCGTTGCCTCGTAATCAAGATTGATTTTTCTTTTACATCACCGTGTCATTTGATTGTTCGTTGTATATGCAGGTATGGTTGCTCGTAAAAAAAAAAAAATAATTATTTTTTTCCTAATTATTCCAGTTGACTGTTTTTTTTTTTCTTTTTTATTGGCCGCGAGTTTTGTTTACAAACGTATGTTGTGTCGTCGCGCGACATCCAAGGTGAGAAAAAAAAATTATCATCGAAAAGAAGGCCGGGACTCATTAGGATTCAATAACAAACGTTACAGCACACAGATAATGTATACAACGAAACAAAAAAGAAAGGTCATCAAGTTGTCGAAAGGATCTCCAGTTTTCACTCTCGAAACGGGGAAAACGCAATTTTTCTTCAAAACACACGAAAGTTAGGAAGTGAAGTTGCGCGTCGTCCAATTGAAAGTCGGAAAACTGTCTCGACGTGCAGCAGAGACTTAAAAACTCTCGTGTTTTCAATGCGCAACGTAACATGCGTATAACGATACAGATATATACGTGATTCATGGAAAATCTCCATTCTCCGGAATACTTGTACCGTAGGAGCTACAGTCACATAGCTGTCCCGCCGGCGGCAAGGTTGTCCCAAGGTTGTCGGGGGCCTGCTATAAGCTGCTGCTGAATTTTCGAGCGAGCAAAAGTGAAATTTTTGCGGTTAATTGAGTCGATAGTACTCGTGTACCTTCACCGCACGCTGTCTCCCCGAGTCTTAAAATGTACATAAGCATTTAATGTGTAACGTGCACCCGAGACAACATTGTTTCCAAGGGATGTGTTTACGTATATCTCGGGGACGCGTTCCATTTATTTATTTTTTTTTTTCCCTACTTCGAGTGAAGGCGAATTGAAGGTACCACTTTGGAACGCTTTAATAGTATGTCCCTCCGCGAGGAACAGCTAATAATAAACAAGTTATTCAGATTAAAGAAAAAAAAAAAATAATTAATTATAGTCTTTGTAACGCGATCTTATTTAAAATGCATGTATGTTCCAAAAGGAGAAAAATCTATTCTGGAAACAGGGACGAAATAGTAGTTTTCCTACGAGTTTGAAAAGTCTCTGTTTGCGAACCGAGAGGTTTGCGGCCTTAGCCGAAGGCGAGGGACGTAACGAGGTTCGTAAAGGAGACTTTTCGAACGAGTATCGGAAAACTGCTTTTTTGCCCGAGGAAGTATCAGCCTCCCAAAACCACCCGAGGGCTGAAAATTTCTTTTAATGTTCTTCTGTCAATTCCATTGAAATGGTGGACATGAACAACGATTCAATTATTGTTAATTGAAGTATTTTCAGTTATCCAAATTTAATTTAAAAATAAAAATATTAAACATAAAGATGATTGTGTAACCACATAGCAGTTCTCATCCAAAAGCCAACTTATGTCCTGTAAAATTTTAGATTTTTGTTCGGCTTTGCGTAGGCTGTACCCTCCGAGCTCCGAGCGCTCGGAGCACTCTGAATTTTTTAGAGTCCGGCTCAGATAAATCCAAAGGTCTATACGAGCACTCGAAACGGAGTCGAGTCGAAACGCCGTACAACACAAGTATCACGGCGCTTAACCGTACTGGTCGGTAGAGACTCACTAGTTAACACCTCCTTCAATATACTAGACCAGAAGAGATGAGGAGAATTATGTTTATGATATTTTATTCGGGATAGCGCGAACGCAGTCCCAGCTACCAAAAATAATACGTCCGAGATATCCACATTAGGGATATTCGCAAGGGTCAACCCGTCCGTAGTGCAATGGACGGGTCTCACCTCGGAGAAACCGCCTTGATGATCACGGTTATCTCTACGCCAGGTAAGTATGCTTTATCTGGCTCATACACGGCTACTTATTGACTCGACTTCACATTATCTCTTTCGGGTTTTCGATATGTACGCTCTGTAAGTCGTGTGTTTTAGCTCAAATCCACCTAGCGGACGTTTGGTGAAACAGTCGAAACTCCGTCTCTCTCTATCTCAAGCTATAGCCTCAGGGTGAGATTACATGGAGTCTGACAGTCTGCAGACTGGCAGAATCGCGCTAAGTTTAAATTATAACATCTCAGAATAATTTAGTAAAATAAAGAAAAAATTGTAATTATTGTCATAACCGAATAAAGGCTTAGTTACAATCAATTTCATTTACAATAAAACGTGTCAAATATTATTTTATAACTTTTTTTATAGATTTATGTTAACATCGCACAGTCGGTCAGTAGGGTCACTGATGCAACCTGGTATGTATAACAATATGTAACTGTGACAAAACGTTTTTCGTCGCCTTTTTTTTTCGTAAATATTAGTTAATACAGAAATGCAAATGTATTACGATAATTATTTCTTTGCTTACGTAACAGGTTTTAAATATTAATATTGAAACATATTTTAAACTTAGCGCGATTCTGCCAGTCTGCAGACTGCCAGACTCCATGTAATCTCACCCTCAGCGGAACAGAAAGCAATGAGTTTTTTGAAAAAAAGGATTGATTTTTTAAAATCTAATTCCAGTGGAGTTTTTCACCGCCATAAATAGAAAAAAATTAGTGGGCATAAAATGTTTAACTTTTGGAATAAGGAAAACAGAGGAAACATTTTTAAAAATCGGAAAGGTGCCGAAAATCACTTTTTAGGACATAAAGGGTTAACACAAAAACGAAATTCAAAAACAAAAAACAACCAATTGTAGCACTTGAAAAAATATATATTATGAGCTTTTAACAATAATTTTCGAACAATTACTTTTTTCGTGAATAATTAAAAACTTTGAAAAATCGCGATTTCTTGTTAAGGACTCAACTCCTATAAGATTAAATCGTAGTGTTTTGACTCCTGTATCCATGGTTTTTTTTGTTTGTTGATAAAAACTCAAAAATTGTCGAGTTAATTGGGAAAATAAATGTAAAAATAGGTGCCTCGGAAAATGTCTGTCAATCGACGAAAATCGAGCGTACAGTGAATGTATGCCTACGTATCTGTTCAGGATGGCTTAATCTATAAACTTATGAAAAACCTCGTTAAAAACAATCGGCAAAATTTTCCAAATAACTTCTAAAAAAAAGCATCTGAAACATCGTTTATTTTAATTAAGTATACGGGGCCGTTTTCCAAACAAGCGGCGGAGAGGGCCGACCTGTGTGCAGCAGTAGACTTCTGCTCTCAGCACTCGTCATTTGTACAGTTTTCCTTTTTATCGGGGTGAAAAGAATGGTCCTTGTTCTGTCATAGATACAGCTAAATATCAGTTTTTTCTTTTACACACACATATATATATATATATATATTTTCTTTTTCGTTTTATTTTATAATAGTATACAGGAGATAACTCGGAACATATTGCACCACCGCACACCGGTAAAATTGTACAATTTGTCTCACTAATTTTTCGTCGATTCATCGTGTAATCAGTAATTTCGTCTCTCATCGAGTTTTTAAAAAGAATAATAGTAAAAATCGAGATAAGTATATAAACTTTAATTAACTAGCTAGATGAAGCTTTATAGATTTGTATCTACGAATTACACGGAAATAAGAGACTGGAGAAACAATAACAATGAAATTGCACCGAGTCAATACTAAATCAATACACGCGGTGGATGAATATATATATATATATATAAATATAGTCTTATATCAGGGGTGACCGCACTAATTCAATAAGCCGCGCAGCGAGGAGGAGAAAAACAAGACAAACCAAAGCCAGAGCGCAGTGTAATACGTAGGCGAGCCAATGGAAAATTGAGTCTGTCGCATGGAATCAATAACAATCCCATGGGTATATTAGTATACCAGCTATTTCAAACACATTTTTTTATTTTAAGACAAATAGGAGGTGATTACAAGCGCGTCTTCCTTTTATTACGTAAATATCCACTTATACCTATACGTTACGTCATAGGTGGTTGTACCACGGCACAAAACGTCGGTGGAGAAAGTCGTGGTCCGCAAATCAAATGGGCGAAATCGATCGGCGCAAACACGCGAGACGAGCAGTGAACTTGAGGTGCTAATAAATTTCGCGAAGGACCCCGAGGTCAGAGAGAGAAAAGGGGTGTATTGTATACCTGTATAAGGATAATATGTGGCGACAGGTGGTGGCCTTTGCTGTAGCTTGTGTACCCATACGTTTTCGGGTATACTATTTAAGGATGGGCCTGGATACACGATAATTTATTTTTGCTTTGTGGAAAACGCCGATTGAGTGTATAATATATGAGCGTGATGAGGTTGCAGGTTTTTTTTTTCAATGTCAATTTTTTTGTGTCTGATAGGTATATTATAGATTATGTAAATCATAATTATACATAACTACACCGTATGTCAGTTTTTTTTTTTTTATTTGTGTCTATAACTGTAATTGTAACAAAACCCTACGTTTATATCCAATTACAGTTTTTCACAAAAAAAAAAAAAATACTGTAATTGGTACAGAAAAACAATCATGGGTCATTGGATTTTTGTAGCCTTGTATGGAAGTCTTTCGTTGTAAAATAAGATACGTCTTATTTTTGTTAGATCCTCGAATAGGGAAGAAAAAAAAAAAAAAAAAACATCAAGAGCTTTCAATATCGTTGAAAACTTTCCAACGCCCCATCTATGTTCAATAAGGAAAATTATTCATGGAAAAATCTTTTATGCAAGCAAGCTGCGAGACTTTAATACACTCACTCGCGATGCTCCCTCCCAACTTGGCCAAGAAAAATCAAACGATCAAGACTTACGACTACACTCGTGTGGGACGAGATTAGCAAAAAACGTGTGATGAATTTCACCAAAGTTACACACGCAAGTACATGTATTGTATTGTCCAACCCACCTGTAACAGAAAGAAAAATATAGCTCGTTAGTTTATTGCATACAGATAATATCAAATACATATATGAATATTATGTTATATACATTAAAAGGTTTCTACAATATTTTGCAACTAAATGTCGCATAATTACCATTGGAAATAATAAGTAATGAAATAAGTAAAATTGCATCCCTAAGAACGAATCTGCGTTAATTACTCGCGCGTGCGCCTCAGTACAATTAGCATGAAAATAAGGATTGAGGCCGTGCAAAACAAACCTTGGGTTAAAAATGAAAATACGTAGAGATAAAATCACCTCCTATTCGCAGCACAGTCAAATGGCCCATGCGTGTGCGATGCCTAATTGTCCTGCGATAAAATATGCACACACATATGCTCTTATTGGTATATTATATGTATATATTCATGATGTTGCAGAGAGTTTGGTTGGCGAGTGTTATATATAAATCAACGGAGAGGATACTTATTTCGTGTCCTCGCACACGTGCGGCTTCGGTTTCCAGTCGAACTGATCTACTTACTACGCTCTTCTACAAAGAGAGACAAGTGTGACGAAACAGTGGCATGCCCAACTTGACTCTCCACAATTATTTTCTCCGCCCTGCAACTAATCTGTCCACGCATTTTCCGCCTGTGAAAGAGAAGAAAAAAAAAAAAAAAAAAGAGAATGCGCTCAGCCCAACAATCGCGTGTTTCGTAACAACGGCCTGTTAACCCAATTGAGGGAAATTCAATGTCGCGAGACCCAATTAATCAAGGCACGCGTTCTCGTATTCTCACGAGAGGGGGAAAAAAAAAAGCACCACGATCCCGCGAAATGAATACGATTGCCGTTGTTTAATGCATCGGTGTTTGTTGTATCTATACGTGTTAAATACCACAATCGATATGCGTATCACGTGTCACATCGTGTATCGTTTTTAATTCGAAGAAAGCGCAAAGAGTGTGTGTACATTTACATCTCCTTGGAAAAGCAAATCGATACCGTTCGCGTGTCGATAGTCAAGTATGTGGTACATGTATGGTACATGTACATATATACGTTATATATTCGTCATGTTGAACAATAGTGATACAAGCCCGAGTATAGGTATACTCGGTATAAGTATCGTGTACGTCACCGGTGGTTGTTTTCGTTGTTTTTTTTATTTTTTTCTATTGCACCTGATTTTGTAAATAAAGACACTGCACTGCAACTCTGGTACGGTAATTCGGCCGATTTCTCGTTTTGATGGTAACGAGGTTGTAGGTGGTGACTTTGAACGTATTCTCTCGCGCCATTTGTACTTATTGGCTTTAAAAGAACGGTCGAGTCTGAAAAGAAGAATGTAGTATACGTAAGTATAATGTACGTGATGAATGATAATCGCGCTCTCTGCTACGTGTGTCATAAAGTTACGTAAGTTGTCAGAATCGGCGGTCGATCTTTGATTTTTTTTTTTTTTTTTTTTTTTTTTTCGACTAGAGCAAAAATATCTATATGCATTACATTTAATGGTACAGTTGTCCGTCACGTGAATACAGAATTGATTATGTTGAAAAACTATATTAAATCAACTACCGAAATATTGTAGGTGATGACCAACGGTCAATTAAAGCTTATTTATATTCACTATTTTGAATCGTAATTGAGTCTGAGAATTTAGCGTATAAAAATGTTTCGATTTGTTGAGCAATTTTCTCGAGAGCATCTTTTCACTCAATTCGCCCCGATCGCGCCAAATTTCCCTCAATCGATGAACAACTATCGCCTCGACGAACCGCGGTGACACACGCGATTGTTAACGGATCGACGAGGCCAGCGATTTTTGTATACTTAGCAGCCAAAAATAAATTGGAATCTTCATCTTTTTTTTTTTTTTTTCCTACTTTTATTTACCGGTCGATGCAACAACGCCTCTTCTCCATTACAAGTAAGTACACGAGACAGCGCGTGCTGAGAAACCCCGTTTTGTAACAGGAAAACGAAGGCGCGTCGGTTGTAAGTATGTGCCACGCATAGATGCACGTGTAACCCCATATAATATATGGAGCTGCTCTCTTTCTCTCTTGAGTCGCGTCGGACTAAAAACGCACGACTCGCGACAAACGAATGGAACGACAAAAAAAAAAAAAGTACAGCCGCGCGTCTATTTCCGCATCTCCATTCAGCTTTCCGACTTCCCCTCCACTTTCTGCAGACTGTTGTATATATATATATGGCATTTTTCTCTTCTCGTTGTTTTTATTTTCTTCGACGCGGCATCACGGGCCCGTGGGAAACTCGTTCGATTGTCTTGGATGGAAGACCCTCCCCCCCCCTGCATCTCTCATGTGTGCAAGAATGGCTTTCGTGCATATGGAGACTTTTCGATCATCGGGAGAGCTTTTCCTTTCCTCATCTACAGCTCCCGGATAGCTTTTTGTACTGGATGATGAGGATGTACTTTCTAAGAACTAAGTTGTTTTTCTCTTCTATTTTATTACGAAAAACAACGGTTTGTAGATTATTTTTATTGTTTTTGCATTTGTCATTATGAATAAAACGTGAAATGAAGAAATCATTGGAAAAATGATATTTAAATGAGTTATTGTAATTGTTTAATGGATTATGGTGGCTCGGCTGAATTGTACCATCGACAAAATCGATTGTAATAATACGTTTGCACTTATGTCGTTTATTTCGAGGTTTATTCGTATTGAAAATAAATTCAAAGTGTTAGTGTATTTTATTGGTTTTCATTCTTAGTACATTATTATGAGTAAGCCCTCAAAACTATAATTTTTACCAAATTATAAACAATGTAATGAGTTGGCTAAATAGTGGACATACAAGAACATTTTCTAAAATCACTTGAAAGAGCGTTCGGAAGTGAATAACATTTAATTAACGCTCGTTAAATGAGACGAATTAACGAGTGCACGCCAAATTATAAGAGCTTGAACAAAAAAAATACCGATTACGTAATACGGTGTGTTGTGAAGCGCGTGAAGAGACGGTGAACTTGTGATTTTTATCAAAATTATCATCGCTTTGGTAACAATAAGTATCACGAGTCGATGTAAACTATGCAAATAGAAGCGGATGAAAAAAGATAAGGTTGGCATTCAAAGTTTTTTTTTATCGGTCGGGCAAAGATCAGGTGGTACAATCGACCGACAAATTTTTACTTTGCACAAGTTGAACAAAAAAAAAAAAAATGGTGCGCTGTAAAGTAGGAGAATATGGAATTTGAATCAACCACCATTAAGGTATGGTCGTGTGTGCAGAATAAGCCAATAAGTTAGGGAAACTATTAATTAACAGCTTAAACATTATTACCAACAGATGTTCGGAAACTACGGGAGTGCACTACGAAACTCGTCATAAATGAAATAAAAATATTTCAATATTAACTACTCCAACTATTTCACAACAATTTACTTGTCGACTTATTCGTGTGCGTCGTACAAGTTTATTCGTAAAGTTGTTACGGAAGAAAAGTTCGCGACTGCAGACGTGCGAAAACATAATTTTGTCAATTTAAAAAACTCCGACCTATTTCACGGCAGCTGAAGCTGGTAACACTTGACCCACTTTGCTGCGAAAAAAAACTTTTAAAGACCATTATAGGGGGCTCGTGAAAAACTTTGTATGAGCTTGGAAAAAAGACGACGAATAAAATTAATTACCACCATTTAAGTATCTTTAAAGGTAAGTATCAAACAAAATGAAGAGAGTACAATTGGTAAAACATATAATATCCGATAGATCCTGGGAATACCCCGTTTCCATACGCAATAATGCGCACACTCTGCGCAAACGAATCAAATCGAAGCCGATAGTTACACGTGCGGCAGATCAGCCGATAAGATAAATCTTGCGAAGCGCTTACGTGGAAGAGGAAAAAAACCATCCCCCCGCGGACAATAAAGTTAACGGGTTACGAAAGCGTATAACACGCATATATAGGTACATGACGTGCACGGGCATCGATTTTCAATTGGCAGGTACACAGGCGTGTAGATAACGTCAGAGGGAGAAAGTAGGAGTGGAGGAAGATTCCGCTCCACGCAAATATCAGGAGCTCTTTAGGGTGTAATATAGGGGGAGCATGTATGCGGGGCTGTAATTTCCCGGAGGAGATGGCTTCCCATTCGTCATTTTGGTTGATTTCCCCCTTCGTCAGACTGGGCGAGGTGTGTTTAAGTTCGCGTTAGCCGAGCCATGCACTAAATTGTAGGCGCGTTTGCCATGAAACGTATAGGTATGTCGGTGTTTACAGTGTCTTATTATTATTTCGCTGTGAAAGTAGAAAGTCCGTAAACACGATTTTACATACCTATTTTGTTTCTTTCTTTTTTATATGGCTATATGATGGAAATACAACAGAAATTTCATGATTTTTCTTCAACAGTAAAATGAATTACTTCGTCAATTGTAACTAGTCAGTGTTGTCGGTAATTTCTAACGTATGAGTTACGTTTTTATTTGTAATGTTTCTTTGTAATCATTTGCCAAAAGAAAATATAGAATAAGTTTACGCCCAATACTAAAAGTATATTAAGAAGTGTGGACACTAAATTTTAAGGTTTGTTATTTAAGTAGATTTAAAAAAAATAATGATTTCTAACTATCCATCCTTTAGAAGACCTTTCATATGAAAGTTAACAGTCGATAGGACCCCCAAACACAGAGTTATACACTAAAACTGATGATAAAAAGTATAACGGTAATCACGAAAACTAATTGTACTTTTTACTATACTTTCTAATGGTACTAACTACAAATGTATATTTAGTTTGATAATTGACTAATTTGAACACATTTCTTTCTTGTTTAAATGTATAGAGAATTCAACGTATACTGTGCACATCTTAAATAACGCAGAATTTTACGACTTGTGTAGAAAATATCGTAAAATTCTGCGATCACTAAAATTACAGTGCCATCGATTATTGTCCCCAGCACCGATGTAATTTTCCTCAATCGTTTTGTTGTAAATGGAACATTTGTTTATTTTGTTGTTGTTTGATTTCTTCAAAAAAAGATAGGAACCTAAACTTAAACATTGACAAACTGTAAAAGCATCCCATTTGAGTTTGTTGAGTACAATGTACACATAATAAGATTGTTGAAAAAGTGGCGCACAATGAAACTTAAGGTTTAGTCTCAACCACGTTGCATCACGACGAGTCACAATGAGTCCTAGTTTCTCTTTGCGCCTTCACCAGGTCAACATAACATAAACCATCAACAACGCGATACGGTCAATCAGTGCGCGGTGAGAGAGAGAAATTGGGATCCGTATCATTGCCACAGCTATTACCATTTGAATTCTTCAGGTGCTTGGAATGCGAACGAGGATAATAATGATGGTGGTGATGGTTCGCCTTAAACGAATCCTCATTGTGTCATCGAGCTGCTCTCAAATCTCTCAATTGAGTTGCTCATACTACCTAATCCTCTTTCTTATGCACCTTCTTCTTCTTTTTCTTCGTCCCATATAAGTACACGAAGCAAAAGACAAACATATAAGACAATAAAATAAAAGGGGTCGTATAGTAGTAGTAGTAGTGTTGTGGGAGATAGAGCAAGGGCAATTTAAAAAGATGCAACGAGATGAATGGAAACTTTCATTAGTTTATTGTACCACGGAGAAACGAGATATTTATGAACACAAACATTGCGTGTTTACCACCATGACCACTTTTTACCAGTGGAAAATCCATATGCGGTATTATGCTTGCTTATGAGTATATTGTTTACTATGTTTTCAATTCAAATTCAGTATGAGTTTTTAGTCAAGATATCACTGCAAACTCAAGCGTGTTAAGTATGAAGTCCATCACTGCAATAATTACACGAATAATCAATCAACCACCGAGTCAATGTACACTTAAAAAAACCTGTTATTTTATACATCATTATTATTGCAATAAATACAGTGTGCAAACATGAGAAATTTCGTGTCGTCACAGAGAGTGCACAATTTAATCCCAGCTCTTTATTATTCGCACAAAAGCATAACGCATGGCACACATACATATACATGTATATGCATCGGTAACAGCTCTTTTTGTCAAATCAAATTCAATGGTGGTCACAAACATGTGGCACACGCGATATGACCCGTATGTAGGTCGGCATACTTTGCCAATTTCGTCGTTTCGTCATCGCCGGTAAGTCAAAAGATTTCGTGGGCATTTAACTGCCATGTGATCCAAGAGGATCGTGTTTCAAACAGATTGAATGATTATCTCAAAATGCAGAGAAAGCAGTAAAAGTTTTAATAACAACCATTTAAAACTCTGCGTAATTAAAATTCAAAATATTTTTCACCACAAATTTTTCTGTTCATCAAAAACGAGCTTTAATTTATTTCAGTCCTCAATTAAAAATTTGTGGTTAAAAAAATTCACATACAGGTTCCTGACACTCTGAATGTATTTATTGTTGGATGTTTCAATGCCTTCCCTGCATTTTGACAAAATAATTCAACCTCCTTCATCAAACACCGGTCGACTCGACAAAATCAAGATTTGTTTTGAATCATCACGTGACATCAAAGATATCGGTAAATATATTACCTCCGATATCGTTAAAGACACAGGTATACACTTGGATTTAGAAATTCGGACAATCGTATGCTAATCGTAAAGCGCGAACACCCATATCTAGACGAGTACTATGTATATGGACGTGGAAACAAAGGAGAGTTAAAATTTAGCGAAGCGTTGCGAGCTTCCGGTACACGGTCTCTTCCCGATCGTTATACGATAGCGGGAGTGTACTTGGCACCGCCTCTGTGGAGTTGGAGAGCAATTATGTCGAAATCGCCAGTAATATGTCTATATACACACCTAATCGGATATATCACGTGTGCACATCGATGAGCCGATTGTTTGACGTGCACATTAGCGGATTCATCCGTTCGCCTTCGCGCTTTTCTTTGTCCGTCCATACTTTTTGCCATTGTTCCATTTTAGCTGACCGCCGAGTTCTGTCGAATCGAAGGAGTCAAGGAGCTGTTTTGCCTTTTATAAAAGAGAGGGACAAGTGGATGGTCGGGCTAACATATACGTAAGAGTTGATGGTTTGGTGGCGCCAGACAATTTCGATACAGGCTATCTGCAAATTATCATATTGTTTTTCCTTTACCTATATATGAATATGTATGCGCGTGCAATAGAATTGTTTTTTTTTTTTTTTTTTACAGCCTCGCTCCTTACTATACACCCAATTGGTCTAAAAGGCAGAGGATTTATGGTACCGTTGGACTTAATTGGCACATCCCGAGGATGCCATTCGTTGCAGGACGGATGAGTCAGCGAGGAACTTTCGATTGCACCATCAAACACGTCGGACAGTCTAAGGAAAAAGCATACACCCATGTATAGGTACAATCAAGTTAATTAATAGACAATAGGACTAAAAGTTATTGAAATTCCAGTACAGGCCGTTGTGTTTGCATGAAATAAAAAAAAAACCTATTCTCTTTGTACCCTCACTTGGAACCATTATAAGATTGAATCTCAAATGGAACAACGAAAAATTTCATTCGCAAATTAAATTGCATTAAAGGCACTGCGGTACCAAGAGACCCTAGTTACATGCTCCTATACTACTTATTATGATCCTGCACGTAAGAAGAGTAAGCCACTCGCAATACGAATTTCCATACCCGTACAGAATAAAAGTAAAAGCTGTTTTTCCTCCTCCACCCATCTTGTTTGATTAAATGGCGAAAGAAAATGCTCGTGTATAGCCCACAAAGCCATATGGACTCGAGCTTGCGATGGATCGACGAAACGGAAAGAATCACCGGCTCTCAATAACAAAAAAAAAAAAAAAAAAAAAAAAAAAAAAAAAAAAAAAAAAACTCATCCATACGTTAACACGTAGGTTATACGTATGTACAATCGTGACTTTGGGCCAGTCGCCAGAAGAGCACTCGCAGTGCACAAGCGCGACGCGAACGCAAGGTCTCGGCGCTCCCGATCAAGGTTATTGGCAAACTGCTTGACCAGGGTGTATTCAATACACGTGCCCACTCCTTTCCATTAACGAGAGTACAATTACATATGTATCGGCCGGCGTAACGTGACATAACTCTCTCGACGCCTCGGCAAGTATGGCACGCTTGATGCGACGATAAATCGCCCTGTGCGGCTCGTCGACGATGCATATGGAGGATCGCCTGATGCGTCGCCACCGATGTTTCTCCGAAACGCTGGAATTCCCGAAGGACGGATACGGGGGGTCGGCCTTCGTTGGTATTTTTCAGCGACAAAGGCCCGCGCATTGATAAAAGTTACGGGAAAACCGGTAAAACAAACCTCCCCCCCCCTGTGTGTGTATGCATGTACTGTACTCTCTTGCCGGCTCATTAAACGGCGAAAAGTAATGATGATTGCCCGGGTCCAGCTCGTTAGGCAAAAGGTGGGCGAAAGAGCCCGCGATTGCGAAAAGAGACCCCTTGGCTCGCGTAATTAGCGGGACTCTTCTTATTTGTATCCCCCCCCCCCCTTCCTTTCTTCTCTCGGCGTTGAGGTGTGTTTATATGGTAAGTATAGGGCGACGAGTTGCCGCAGGGTGTATCATTTGTGACAAATTTTTTGGTTTTGGAAAAAGTGAGCGCACGCGGTACTTATACGTGGGTAATAATTATTGCAATCGTGTTTGCGCGAGGAATCGTTGGGTAACACCTAGTGGCGGCTCTGCTATCGGCGCGTCGTCTTGACGAGCTCGTTTGGCTTTTGAAATATTTTATCACGCTCGGGGATGATGTGCTGTCGAGTACTATTGTACAGGACATGTGCGTCCATACCCTACTGTTATCTGCAGTTTTTTTTTCTCGCTTTTCAATTCTCTACATTGTAATTTTTTGGAACCAAACAATATAAATTTGAATGCATAGTAAGTTTTGGAAAAGCCAAAAAACTTAAACTTGCTTCAGTGAGATTTAAATTTTCTTTACTTTTACGATTTTATTGGCATCATTTTCCCCGTAATCTCGAGGCTCGGACCCCTACTTACTTTCAGTTCCCACTATTGTATTCTACCAGCTGAGTCATATCAGTTGACGCCCTCTTGTATGAATTATATTTATGTCGAAGAATTGGAAAAAAAAAAATAATAATAATATTGAAACAGAATATTATAATTTCTAATTGAACAGTTACGTCACAATCAAGGTATAGCCATATCGGCCGTTACCTGTCCTTTTACTGAAGTTTTGCAGCGACAATAATACTTATACTACAAATAAATTGGGCGAGTAAAAGACTAGGAGGACTCGAACGGATGCGCACATTGCACGCTTTCCTCTTTCTAGGGACCTTCTTTTCACTCGACCAACACAGTAGCTGTACCTCTGCGGCATTTGTCAACGTAAAATAAGCACAAGCGTTCCTTTCAACAAATGCAACCTCATCGTTTCGCAACTCATGTACGTAAATTCTCAAAAAGGCCACAAACGCCACACCACGACAATCCATTGCGTCACTTTGCACGTATATATTTATGTAATCACTCAAGACCACCGATCAAGTCCATATCTATTATATATAAACTACGCGTGTCTCCTTGGACGCAACATTATCGGTGAGAGGAGAAAAAAAAAAAAAAAAACGATTTCGATCTCGTTTGAACGAAAAATCCAAAAAGGGGCATACTGACCGCTTTGCTATATACTTACACATTAGCCGCTTATACCTAAAGAGCATCAGTATAGGGAAAAAAAGGGTGACACATAGACTGTTGCGAAAAGCTTGTGCTTCTTTTGGTTTTGCGGAGCAAGTACGTGCGGGTGTACCATGTCATGTGTAAGTCTTTGCCTGTGATTTTGTGTCACTCGATTCGTTTGGATATTCGGAGATGCATAGGGTGCGTTTCAATTATTTAATTGTACTTGGCAAATGTGAAAAAGGCTTGATGATTTTTTCAAGTGAAATAAAAATAAAGCTGAGATAATAAATTTAGGAGGGTAGAAATTTAAACGGCAGTAATTTAGTGAAAAACTCAGAGAAGATGAAATGAAAATCCAACGATGACGTATTGCACTCGCATGAAATTAATAAAAAGGGGTCAATGATATTGAATCGGCAAATTCTTCAAGACGTTTTATCGACACGTGATACAAGTCCAAAGAGCCGAAGTCGACGGGCGCGAACCAGACCCAGTTTTTCCGGGCGAAATGCAAAATCAGGTCAGCAGCTGCTTCCATCTATTTGAACAGTAAGACAAATTGCCCGCGGAACACCAGCCAGGATCCTCTCGATCTAGCGTCCTCTTTTTTTTTTTTGTTTATTTTTCTTTTCTTCTTTTCTCCACTAAATTTTTACAGTTTCCCCCCCCCCCCGTCAACCAAACAAACGTCGCTCTGACGTAGTACAGGGCAATACAGTTTTACCATACAAAACGAAAAAATGGTAATTGCCCTATAACAATGGTTACTCTCGGTATTCACCTAATCATGTAATGTTTTGTATCTTTTGTTTTCCAAATTATGCACAGTGCAAAATTATTTATCTCTCGAATTTAAATATTGAGAATCTCATTATCCCCGATCAATTTAGGATTTCACAACTAAATAAGTGGACTACTTTGGAAGACCTTCAGTTACAGGGACGCGCTTCGTACATAACAAATAAACGATAAATTAAACGATCATCTTTGATTTTTTTTTGTTTTTTCTTCTCGATCCAAGTCCTATTTTTCTAAGATAAATCGAGAGATAAATCATGCATTGTTGAATATTACTTATTCCTCAATGTTGGGTTTACTAACAAGTTATAAAAAATACGCCCTACTTTTTAAAACGATACATGGATGATTAAAAATTGTACACCAACCCAATATCCTCTTGCTGATATGTAAATTTCTTGTTCTAAGAGAAAAATCTTATTTAAATTTTTTAATATTGCAATAGTAGTAGCAACATCATCAAAGAGTTATAACCGAGAGTGTCGGTAACGAAATCGGGCTCGAACACACACAACACCCACAAGCGTTTAAAAGCCAATCAACCCACTGTATATGTATTATATGCAGCAGCCACACTTCACAAGCTCTGAATCTGAATAAAATGAGAGCAACGAGCACGCAATGGTAATATCGGGTTACAAGCCGAGTGTGATAAGTGGAATTAAGTATTGCGGATGATGTGGAGCATCGCTTGAAACGCGACAACACCTTTGCAGCGTGTATAATATGAGTATATAGAAAAAGCAGAGCATCGGGAGCAGTTGTCTCGTCACGTGTGTTATTATGCGCGGCTTTGAAACTGCTGGGTCTTTTCTCTCTCTGTTTCCGTTCCCTTTTTTTTTTTTTTTTTTTTTTTTTTTTCACCGAGCTTATCAACGTTGGCAAATATTTGGGTCTGCGTGTCGTGTTACCGGTACAGCCTGGATGTTTATGAGGATGCGCGTGTATAGTGGGATTTGACGCGTGCATCTTTTTTTTTTATTGCATTTGTGATGG
This sequence comes from Copidosoma floridanum, assembly GCF_000648655.2. Next base: position 1,275,837 of record NW_019379523.1, on the reverse strand, counting down.
CTGGTGTGTCTACTTCATGTTTTATTTTCTTGAACATGGTTGCGTCACGATGAAAAATGATTTTTATAAGTCATTGTAAAAAAAGTGTGTGTTTTAATAATAATGACATGCCGTCGATGTATAGATTAAAAGTAAATGTTTAACCATTTTCCTTGAATTGCTACTTAGGTCGGTACACGTGAGTAGATCGTTATTTCGCAGCCCTCGATTGTATCGCTCCTGCAACTAAGTTTACAGAAACAGTTCGGCCACTCCAATCTCGCGGTCTAAAAGAGTTTTTAAACAAATAAACGAAAATAGACACGAGTAATCTTGTGTATCCATTACGCATTTGGCAAGAGCAATGATGATAATAATAAGACTATTTCAGATAGGTTAAATCGTAATATTGGATGTCGTAATGGATAACAACAGAGAAATATGAAAAAAGTGTATTTCGACTCGAAATTAAATTTTTGCTCGTTTGTGGAATTTTTTACGACATGAGTCGTGCGCTGAAAAACTATACACAATTCTAGTAGTGTTTTTTTTTTTTTTCATCGTAAAAACTGGCAAAATTTAATTAAGAATATAAAGTACAAGATATAAACATAACTCGATTTCATAAAATAAGAGCTGGATATTTTTTTTTACTTTTTACATTTTTCTGTATTCTCGTTTATTCATTTGTTTGAAAATTTTATAATATTCATCGGATTTGCATGGGTTTTTCAGGAATTTAATCATTTCGATATTTTACTTGTTACTTGAGGAAAGAAAAAAACTATATTTTCCACAGTGATAACTTGTTACGCACAAATTTGTATGGGCGAAAAAACCCTCTACTGTACACGTAGTATTAAATTATCTGCGCCGAGATTGAATCGAATGTTTTTTTCCCCATCGTTTCAGTTTGTTTACAAAAACAATAAGACAGTTACGCAATGATTCCTCAGGATTCCGTGCTCCAAAGTGAGTATCAATTGATTTAAAAATAAGTATTTTCTTCTTACATTATTTCTAATCTCGATATTCCACAGCTCGTTTAAAAAATACTTAAACTACGAGTAAAGTAACAAAAGCACACCCGCATCTTTTTGTATCGGAAAACAACGAAATAAATCAATTGTCGGGGAAAAAATAAAAAAAAATACATTTTTAATGAAAATCTATGTATTTTTAAGGTGCCGAGCTCGATTATCATCGAGAAAATTCGCTTGAATTATTCATCGTACGATTAAAACGATTACAAATTTATCTTTCCCACAAAACATCTTGACCGTAATACAGAGGCAAGGATTTTGCATAATATTTTTTTTCCTCTAACACGTGTGCGTATAATATATACACGAGCACTTGATGGAGTCACGATGAGCGTAAGGACGAAAAATAAATGACACTTACGTGCTCTCTCGTTATCTGTACTGTTTCATTAAAAGCTCCTCCATTAGATACATTGGGCAGTCGAGAAGTGGTTTCGACTACAAAACATAGTATATTGTAACAATGTACGATTTTGTACGTGTACCCCAAATAAGTCTTTTTTTTGTCAAAGTGTTCTCCGTATATTTAGTTTCCTTGTACGCAAGAGGTGAATCATCCGTGCGATGGTTGATAGAGCATCACTCGTAGTATAATACAAGTGAACGTATGTTATTGTGAGCTCCGAGCAAAAAATGTCTAACAGAGTTACAATGTTTATAGTCTCAGATAAATAAAAAAAGAAAATTAATTGTCTTGCCCTCAAAACTAAATGGACTAAAAGGCTCAACCCTCTCCCCCTTTTTTTTAACGAGAAAAAAAAAAAAAGATTCCCGTGAGAATTTCTCTCCCCACGTGTGCCCTTGTCTCTTGTGAATATCGTGCAAAACCTGGGTAGGTACAACAATATCGAAAGTCCCTTGGGGCCCATGACAGCTCGAAAATTCTGTTATTATCGGCGCTGTGTTCGCCTCTGCTTTTCTTCCGATACGTTATTATTGATGAAATAGAGCCTCGATAGTACGTCTACACAATATCATACAAACATTGTAGTATGGCCCACTTTTGTTACTTTCTCTCGTCCGCCGTGGAGCGTAAAAATGTTTTCCCATGTCTAAATTACACAGCCGATGAACTCGGCAGTTCCAGACATCCAAATGCTCGTGTTTTCATACCCTGTTAATCAACGAGGCTGCTTTACCTCGTTTTGTTTTTATATTTTGACCGATTCAATGCTTTTAGGTAAATTAGGGGGGAACAACGTCAGGTTGTAATACGCATAATATAAACTTCCGCATCCCGACTTCATTAAATTACCAACAAAATGTCTCTCGACACAAAGACATTTGTCAGCCGAAACGTGAAGAGATGACGTTCCCAGGCCAAACATAATTTTTTTTTTCAATTTGCAAACGAAAAAAGAAAAAAAGTTGTTAAACACGCACAAAGAGCATTACTATTATAACTTTTCAACTCGTGAGAGTCGGTAGTATGCAGAGTATTTAGATCGTGTATACATACATATTATACAACAACGTCTCTAAAAACACATGAGATGGACGTGCAAAGCGTTTCCCGTGTCGGTCCTCCCCTTTTTTTTCAACTCTTTACAAATGGCACAGAGAGCTACATATCGCCGTATTCGTGAATAGACGCTCGTGTTATAATGACACGTGGTCGAACACGTGGCAGGAGATCAAAAAAAAAAAAAAATCGGTCTCGATCTTTTACTCGAATCATCATTGCTTCAGCTCCTGTAAATTCACACGGTGGAAGCAATTACTCTCGACGAATAAAAAAGATATAGTACGGTAAAATGACGCGAATTAAAATTCGTGACTGTAATCTGTAATGCGATGAAAAAAAAGTAACAACTGTATTTTTTAGGTTATCATCTACGCGTTTTTGAACATAAGCAACACGACGAACACACAAAATGATGTTGAGGCAAGCTACATGTGAGTTAGAGTACATGTGCAAAGTAAAAATATCGATAAACCGGACCACCGATTTTCGCACAAATGTTATGGTAACAGGAGTTTTGAAAATACAGGGGCGTGCACATGGTATAAATACAGACGGCCATTCCGTCAGTTTTATAGAGAGCGAGTGTCCGGTTACGCAAAAACCAGGGCGATACTTTACGAAGCGCTCGGAGATACATACACACGCCACTCGTCGACGACGCATCCATCACGCGTTACAGCAGGAGAAGAACACCAGATGCGCGTCGCAAAAACTCTCGCCCTCGCACAATCCCCGTTATCCCACCGAGATGGAGAGCAGCATCTGTTTTTTTTTTTTTTTTTTTTTTTTTTTGGTGCGAATGGGGCAAAGCACAATATAGGTTACGCAAGCACCGATCGCGCAAATAGATCGCGTTACGTGTTTTATGTATCGGCGGTGGAGCTGCGAGTTTGTTGTCTATATATGTGCAATGCATAAACGGTGATCCGGCTGATTAATCAGGTGAATAGAGAAAGAGAGCTGGGGTTACGCAAACTTTTGGGCGAAATGATAAATTAACAGTTGTATGGATCGCTAACTTGGCGCGTGTTTTTTTCACCGCGTAATATAGGTATATATAATATATCACCTAAAGGGTAAATATTGTCTTGGAAGTTTCACCTCCGGGTGCATAATATAATTATGTATGTGCGTATGAATAAATGGGTTGAAGATTTTTTTTTTTTTTTTCGCTATTTATTTGCAATTTGTTGCAGCGCCAAAAGTACTGGTCTCTGGATGTTGGGTAATGCGTTGACGTAACGATCTCGGACGATGGTTTTTTTTTCCCCCGTTATCGTTTTGCCCAGTGATCGATACTCATACTTTTCCACAAAATAAAGTCTGCATCCTTCAGGATAAGAAGGGGGGGGGGGACTTATGAATTATTAATACTCGACCTTGGACAAGATCCAATTCGCTTCGATGATCTACCCTTAAAAACCTTACACGCGTATACCTTTTTTCTTTTTTTTTTAAGCATTACTATACTTATACAAGGAGAAACGACAGAGTGCGCGCTTGGTCGTTGCAATTTATTGTATTGTTATCGTAATGGTTGACATTGACCACACCACCGGTAGGTATAATAAATATACTTTGTTATCCAACCAAAAGTCAAAATCTGTTCGTTTTATCATCACTATATAGAGAGTAAATGAATGGTTTAAAAAAAAACATACCACGACAATTAGTACAGATGTCTCAAACATTAGCAGCGCAAATTCAGGATAACGTAAGTGATCCGGCTGCGTTTCGACCATAGAGCCAATATAGAGGATCAATCTTGTGATACGTGGGAATCAATCGTATAGTGGAACCGCACCCTCTGTTTGGACGGGAAGATCATCGAGAGAGGGGTCGTGTGTGCTGTTGTTGGTGGTGGTGGTGTACAGCAAAGGAAAGCCAACCTTCGACTTGATTGCAACTGTATACGTTTTTTGTTGTTTGTTTTTGTTTCACGTCTAAATACTTTATATACAAAAAACGTTTTTATGACCCACGGCTTCCAATTTTTATATCTTGAATCCATAAAAAATTATACGCGCCGTGTGAAAAAAAGAAAAAATGAAAGCCACACGGACACTGCATAACGCGAATGCAAAGGATGTGTCCGATAGGTATTGAAGCGAGAGAGCGATGCTTTCCAAAAAATTGGCCAATTTTCCTCGAGAAAGAAACAACATAAATAAATTGCATGAATATTTCATAGCGAAGAAAGTATTCAATATTGTTTGTATAAACGGATATTAGGAATATTTTTTTACATGTTTGCCAAATTCCCTTCACTCGTAAGAAAAGTCAATTTGGAAATGTATCTGTTTTTTTCTCCCCTCGAGGTATCCCCAACTAACTGCTGACTCACACGGGCGTTCAGTTTCACGTATACTTGTACCCTTGAACAATAAATAAACATCGGAGATAGCGGGCGTCGAGGAAAAGAAAAGCAAGCACATCTCGAGAGGTCTTGGATCGTTAAATTTGGCGAAAAAAAAAAAAAAGAAGAATATATTGCGTGTCCTTAGATCCCTAAATCCTAATTCCTTCCCCGACTCCCTCGAGCTCTTATCCCGTGCCCCATACTCGATAAAAATCGATTCGTCTCGAGTGCCATACAGTACATACACCACGTGTATACCAAAATTAACTTGCTCCAAAAAGCAACTGTTAACTGATACCGTTTACAAAATCGACCGATGGCACGAGATCCGGAGAGCGCACCCCAACCCCTCATGAGATTTTACGATGTCTGAAACCCCCCCTCCCCTCCCCCAGCTGTATATCAAGCGTGTACGCGTATATATATATGTATACCCTTTCGGAAGCGAATGGAAACAGCTGCTCGTAAAACATTTATCGCGTCGACGTTGGAGTCCAGTTTGTATGAGCTATACATATATGCGTACGAGATTCGCCTATTCCGCGTTTACACCACCGCCTTGGATTTTACTGGATTTTATCTAGCATGTGCATGTGTATATGGTTCGACAGCAAATATACCCCGTGAGTTATATCGATCCATATTGTGCACAAAGAGCGCTTATGCCACGCGCACGCAAGTTCTGTACATTCAACGTGTGTGTGTATATACATATAGTATAATAGACAGTAGGGGGTCGTTGAACGCGAAAAGGCAAAAGAAGAGAGAGAGAGAGCTTCGATCGAGCGGCTAATTGGTCGGCCGATATGATGTGGGTGTGTCTGTTCATATGTGTCGGTCGGTCGGTCGGAAAATCCGCTCGTCGTTGTTTTCCAAAACGATCGCCTTCCATGTTAGTACCTAATACTTTTGTTTTCATCGGGAATGTTTCGGAAGTTGCGGGTTATACTCCGAAAGGGTTCATAGATTCTGTTGTGTTTTTTTACTTTTTCCAAACACGTAATTGCACATTTTTTTTCTTCTTCTCGATGACCCTCCCTGTGTTTCAATAATACCGTGTGATGATGAAATTCAATGAAAAATCAATCCCATGGAACCGCTGTACAAAGGCAAAACCAACCCTTGAGAGAGGGGGAGACAAAAGCACGAGTTGTCGACGAATCACAGCCCCTCGTAGGTAAAGCGAGAGAGTTCGTGCGTGCAGTGGTTTCTCGACCCCCAATGTATATAGGCAAGAGAGGAGTCCAGTGCCCATGACAAAAGTACATGTATACTTGTGAGTGTCCGTGCGAGGGACAATCAATATAGGTATAATAGATCGACGTGCCCTTCGTTGCTGATGCCCATCTTTACTTGAAACTGGTGGGTTTTCAAAGCGAAACGGAGGGTGACTCGGTCGTGGTGACTAATAGTTTCACGACTTTTGCTTGCTTTGGATCTTGAAACTTTTTCAGTTGTTGCGTCGTGCTTCAAGAGTTTTAGTATATCTTTCAACCATTTGCTGCTACGTATACCGTTGGTTGTTGTCGAGCTGCTGTGACTCGGAGTAACAGCAGTTGTAGCTGTAAACTCACGAGAAAATGAAATTTTTTTATTCCCCTCCCATCCTTTCGAGTTTGGGAATTTCTTTCTGTTATTAAATTAAACGATGCTACCATTGCTATCATTTCTACGGGGTAAATATATTTCGATCGTATTCTTCACGAACATCGAATGCAGCTTTATTTACTTTGAAACGCGTTTGTACGGGTTTATAATATACGCGGGACAGGCGGTTAAAAAAAACAATGTACATATAGCACAGAGAAAGACAAAAAAAATCAGTACACCATGCTCTGTTGCAACGTTGCGCGTGTTTGTATTGCGCATGACAGCAGCCGGTGTTTTTTTCTGATAAAAATATATCAAAGAATGAATGTTTTCTTTTGCGGAATAATCAATGTGTCTGTATATTTATATGCACGTATGAAAAATTGCAAACAACGTAAATATTGAAACGACACTGTCAGCGTGCCGTAAACGTTTCAAAAGCATAAGCGATTCGTATCAAGCAAAAGGCAAGAAGAAAAAACCAACCCAACGACCCTTCCGTGTAAGCAAGTAAACGAAGAGAAAAGAGGTATATAAAACTGCTCCTTTCTAACTACGGTGAAGGTGGTGTGGTGGTAGTTTCGTCCGCGCGGAAGCATCGGAACGAGACCTCGAAAAAGGAAGATGGACCGAGGAAGCGTGTACACCTACGTATACGGGTCAAGGCCGCGGAATTTCGCCAAGCCGAGTGAAACGGAGAACATATTCCTATACAAGGAAGGCGGGAGAGAGAGAGAGAGATATTGGCAGCGAGCCCACGTTCTTGTTTCGCGAGGGGATGTTCTCGTCGTTTTGCTTCCTTTTTTCGCGAGGATGTAAGCCGCTTTTTGTCTTCTGCCTCGAGGTTCCATTCATTCGAGATGTGTGTGCTCTCGCTCCGTTTGGCACGTGTTTTCTTGTATGGATTTCGTGAAACGCCGATGTATACGCGTGTCCCTCCTCCCCGACGACTGTAAGATATTAATATTATGTGGACCGGATGCTTTTGCACATAGACATGCTCGCGATGCCCTTAGAGGTGCACAATTTATTTTTTATGTGCTTGGAAAAAAAATACACCCACATTTTTCATGGTATACTTTTTTGCCGACACACGTAGTGCCATTATGTAGGTATAATTTTTTAAAAAAGACGAGAAGACCGAGAAAATGATTGCGAACTGCTCGTTGAGCGCACAAGTGCCTTGAGGACATCGAAATGCGGTACCAGAAAAAAAACGCGATGATTTACGTTGGACATGAAAAAAAGTAAAAAAAAATAAAAAATAAAAAATCTTGGCTGCGTTAAATGTTTCACTGCATTTTGTATTTTATCCGATTAAGGCGAACACTGGTACACCGTCGATGCTTCAGTATAAAACAGCAAAACAAGCGAAAAACAAGAAACAAGTAACAATACCATCTTAAAACCCATAAAAACCATCAGCAGTTTCCAGCACCCTTATATTTATCATTATATTAATTATATTTATGTACACGATCGCGCCCGCAGCAGCGCCCAATCGAGCGCGCACATTACTCGCTTCCGCTCGAAATCGGTATGAAAAAAAATAAGAAGTGGAATCACTGCAGTCCCGCGTCATAAATCCATCAGCTGCGCGTCACCCTCGTTGTCCCTTTTCTGTTATATTATATTATACCCACGTCCACCTGCTAAAATATACACTGCTGCTGCTGAGTCCGCCCCTATCATTTTGCTCCTCACTGCACGTGACACCCCCCCCCCCTCGCCGCCATATACATTATAGAGAACGGAAGCAGAATACTGTACAATCAAATGTTGACTTACACTTCCCTTGAAGTAAAAAAAGTTTAAAAAAAAAAGCGCGTATAGGGGGGCTGCTTCGGGCTGAATAATTGTAAGCGCGCAAGCAAGGGCACTCGAGCGCGTATTATATACGCATACACACACCCACGTAAAAAGATCACGCATAATAATATATATTCCAAGTGCGCCGCACGTGCGCCGTGCCATACGACGTATCTATATAGACGTCCTGTTGGCGAAAACTATGTGTGTATAGGTACATGTGCGGCGTGTATTATTTATATAACACGTGTGCGCGTGTGCCGGCTAAAACGAGCCTTGAATGGGGTCGAGGTCTGCGTCGGCGGCTTTCGGGCATGACACGGGCGAAGGCGAGCGCCAAACCCTCACCGAAGGATGATGATGATGATGGTCCGCTGCAGCCGGAACCGAAACATCGTTAGTTATAGAAATACCTGTAGGGATTAAGCTTTTCCATGGGCAAGGCTGCTTTTTTGTTCAAATGAAGGAACTTGATATATTATGTCACACGATTAACGGGGGAGAGAGAAAATTTTGACGTGTGCAGCAGATGCTGAGAGTATTATCTTCGATGACGACGCGTACGTTATACATGTCCATCAAAAGGATCTGGACTATACTGTGTGCACACACGGTGTGGCGAAAGCACTGAACGAGCATAATGTGCATGTTATTGTTGGTGAAAAAAAAAAAGAGAGCGACTTTGTTGAAAAAATTTTTTTCAAACCCCCACGTAAAGGCTGCTCCAACAATAAGTATGTACATCTCGTGCATTTTTATCTATATTGCTCCTGGTATGAAAAAAGAATAATTCAGAAAGTCTTCGAGGTTTTTACCGTCCCAGCGCGAGCATTTTCAAGGGGAGAGGTTTTTTTTTCTACTTAATGGATGGAAGACAGCGCTTTGTTTCCCGAAAGATGTGTGGATATGCGTCGAAGGGATCATGGCACGTGGAGAGTGCTTTTTTCGTTAATCGAAATGGGTTAGTAAGACAGTGTGTTAAGCAACGCCCGATACGTGTGTATGATTATTACGCAACGCCAGTCTCGTGAAAGCTCCCCCTCTGGTTTCGAAACCTCCGAAAATACCTCCGTGCAAGAGAGAAAAAGAGAAAAAAAAGATGTTGGGCCTCAAACGAGCAACAGCAGTTACGCGCCTTGTCATTTTTCGATAATTAACGAGCTCAGGACACGAGCTTTGTGAAGAAGCCATTATTGAAAAAGACAAAAAAAACAAGAAGACGAGATTATAACATGCCACGATGTGGAGACCAGAAGCTTACGCGTTCGAAATTTTTTTTTTTTTTTTTTTTATAACAGTATATATACGTATATTGGACGATATGGCAGGGTAATGTGGGTGCTGTGGTGTCGAAGTTTCGTAATGATTTATGTTGAGTATATAATGGAATAACTTAATGAATTTTAGTACCTAAAATTGGATTAGGTTTTTTTTTTTAATAAAATATTGCTTGAGTGTGTTTAGCGTAAGACAGTATCTAAAAATTAGTCAGCCTTCTATAAGGTTGGAATAAAAAAAAAAAAAAACGACATTTCAAAGCAATAACATCCCTGATAGTAACGAAGTTACGATATAATTAATGCAAGTGTTTATTACTTGCTGAAAAAAAAGTACGTAAGCACTCGTGCACACACAAACACGTTGTCCTATGAAAAAATTTTCAACAATAATAATAATAACAACACAAAGAAACACGTGTGCGTGCGCCACGAGCGTCAAGTATCATCAAACTTCTTCAGACTGTTAACGAGGAAAAAAAAAGGATAGGAGAGAGAGAGAGAGAGAGAAGCTGTTTGCAAAGCATCAGCAGCGTAACAAAGTATTAGCACCCCCTAATGATCCGTCTCCCCCGACACTGTCATCGCTGCATGCAAGGGAGCGAGGAGAGAGTTGGCGCAAAGGGTTAACCCAGCAGCAGTAGAGGTGTAGGTGTACACAGTGGATACCACCGCCGACGCCCCGATTGGCCAACTAGGGGGACCAAAGTGATGAATTTGAAATTCAATTTTTTTCACCCCTCGCGGCTATACATGTGTCGTCGAGAAAGGGGGAGAGGGATGATTGCGAATTTGCGACGGTCCGTTTGACATCGAATTTTGGAGCCACTCCAAGGGCGAGGCGTAGCGTATACATGCACGTACTTTTTGCATCTTACAGTTAGCTCTTCAACTCGAAAGTTTATACACTTCCAGAGTCGAGTGGTGCTCCAATTTTTTGTGTTGTTGTACTTCTATTCTCGTACATGCAATGCACTTGCAACGAGCTATGTACGACGAAAAGACAGCTTTGGCGCGTTTCTCGGAGACAATGGGAGCAGCTTCCCCTCTATTAATTGACGCTTCATTGTGCTCTAGTAGAAAAAAAAAAAAAAAAAAAAAAAAATAGAAGTACCCATCGAAACATGTAAAAGACAGGAGGAGGAAAAGATGGAACGGACAAAAGCTCGCTCAAATGGCTCCTTCTTAATCATCCGATCGGATCGGGTTTGGTTTTGCCAAAAGATTTTCACGGCCGAGCGAACCTCAATGGAGCTTCAAATTGTAAATTGTCGTGGCGAAAAATCGCAAGTTATATAGCTCTGCTCCGGTTTTAACATTCGGCCACCACCACCATCATCTGCATTCGACCGACTCGTGAACAAAAGCGTATATATATATATACTCTTTCTACCAAACGTATATACATATGTACCTATCTCTACGATTGCATCATCGAAATTCAAGAGCCTTCGACCCGTTTGGGTTAGCTACGAGCTGGAGCCTCGACTCCAAACGGATTTCTCGGTGAGCAAACATTTTACGTACAAATGGACGGTATCCAAGCATATGGGACGTGCGTGTGCGCGCATGTCTTATAATATGTCATCACCGAACGAACCCCAATCCCCGAAATTTGGATGGGAAACGCGTGCACGCATGAATGTGAATAGTATAGCCGCTTTACCATACACTGTATGGATGTATATACATATATACACGCAGTATAAAAAAAAATGTATGTGTAGACGTGTATTGCGAGCACGTGTTCCTTTGACCGTGGCACGTACTGAGCGTGAAAAAAATGAAAATTTGGGTACGCGCGTTCATCGGCGGTCAAAAAAAAAATATCCATGTCGAAGAAAGGAAGCGTCGCTGGTGAGTAGATTCAATGTGCGTGATGTCCGTGGATTTAATTTTTTATGTTGAGACACGAGAGACAGAAAAACATCAACGAGTTAAACGTTTTATTGGGTCCTTGTTTTTTCACTCGAATGTTACGTACAATTATCCAACAACAACAAAATTGGTCAAATCGAAAACGATAGCGATTCCAAATTTGATTTGCGCCCGCAGTACATGCTTGGTATCCGCAATCTTGAGAGGAAATAAAAAAAAAAAACAGGCTCGACGATTAAAAAACAAACGGTTGATTAGCACGATTGATCGGTGGATCGATAACGACTCTCACAGAGAGCACATATACGTACGTAACATGAAAACCAATCTCGTATACGCGTAGCGACAAAGCGTCCATTGTCGCACACTGGTCGGAAGTTACGTAAGTCCGTAGTTTAAAGCTCGAAAAAATTTACGGAAGCTAAGAGCCTCTCCAGTCTCCGATTTTTTTCCCGCTCATAAACATACACTGCACATAATACATACTATATACTGTCGAAAGTCAAATCGGATTGCGTAATTCGTCCCCAAACGTCTGAGCTTTACCTACTTTTTTATGGTCGGCATTGTACGTGCGTCTGTATAAATATAGGGTGTGCGTGTATACATAATAATATGTAAGCACGATGGTCTCCCCTACTCCATATACGAGTATTATATGTCGCGTATCCATACATTATGTATATACCTTACCTTTTGGGACACTCGACAAATGAGATTAGAAGCGGTGCGAGGGCTCCACGTAGTGTATACATTATACGCTTGTTACGCGTGATTTGGACTAAAGTGGGATATACGAGTTGTGCTGTGGGAATAAAATGGACCTATATAGGTATACCGACATACCCCTGACACCAGACTGTACGGAAAACTTTGCTGTGATGATGATGATGATGATGTCCTTGTACTGATGACACATGTATATATACTTGTATAGATTTCAACTATTGTTGTCTGTCGTGTTTGGATTACATCGTACGTGTATTTAGGTTTTATGTTGTCTGACGTAGATGAATCATTTATCACAATTTCTTTATTGGCGTTAATATAGTTCTCCGACGCGTGAAATTTACCCAACTCGAAATCATTTTGTATTTGAGTAACGCAAAAGTCAAGAGTCACAAAGTAACATGAATTTTTATATTCGATGTAAATGTATGGCAGTGGGATATGTGTTTTTTATCATTTTTTTATGTATGCGCTTAAGACACCGTCATAGTAAGTCAATTGTATCGTTTTTAAACAAAAAAAGGAATTCATGTACAACTGATTACCTATTTAGGTTTACATTGAATGACTACAGAGATGGAATTAATATGAATATGCAGAAAAACATCCTACTCGTTAAGTGGCGTAAATAAAATAGGAGGAAATAATTATGTACGAATGTGTTTCAAAAACTTCGAAAAAATGTAACTTTCTCGCTCATTATGCATGATAAAACTACACTGTTGAACATAACTTTGGTTGGATGCTCGCGTATTCTCGTAAATCCAGAGTTAGAGATCCAATGATAAGTTTATTTTCCTCCTCTCAACGAAAGAGGAAAATCTTCCATGTAAATTTGATGTGTGGATCTATAGTTTCCTCTCCGGGTGGATTCAAGTATATATCATCGGGTCACGCTTTCAGCAACAACAACAAAGTCTGCTCGAAACTTTTCAAATTTCGCCTTCATGATACCGGGATATTTCACTCTCTGAAATTTTCTTCGAAAAAAATCGCACAAAAGTTATTCAAAAGTAGTTCTGATGAAGTCAAGAGCGGGGCTTTATGCACATATTTGACAATCGCAAACTTCAAACTGAAGAGCTTTTTACGAGCGAGAACAGAAGCAAAGACAAAAAGATGGTGATAGTCATCTTTTGATCCTAATATAGTATGAATTACAGGAACAATAATGATTTCAACTCATCCACAATGAAAGACGTGATTTTCCATGGATACAGGAACCATTAAAAAGGAAACGAAGGAAGGAAGGAAGGAGGTCGCGAGTTTGGCGTGTAGTATAATATATAGAGTAGCGCTTCGAGAAAAATGATGACGCTGTGCTCTATATTCGCGCACACCCATATGTATGCAGTGGCACAGAAACATGGAGCCAACTTTGTTCCGGCGATGTTCATCATGAGATCCGCTCGAGCTCCTGTGACTGCAACATAATACATGGATGCGTTGTGTAATGCACGTGTACACACTGCAAAACCACTGATGGCTGTTGTAATAGGGCGTTTCCTCATCATGGTACAATGAAGAGCACATCATGATATGCATGTGATATCTCTCTCTTTTTGCTCTGCGCGTATATCACCATCTGTCGGGATATCATGGTCTATTAAACGAGATGCCCGACCTCTCTTTTTCTCGTCTTGATGTACGCGTCGTTCAATTCATATCGTCAATCAATTGTACTGTACGTTTATTTATATTGTTAGCACCAGGGGTGACTGGTTTTTGAGAGATACCAAATTGTAACATGTACAGGACGATTTCCGTGTACTGTTTTTGGGTGTGGATGCTGTATTGATTTCTTGTGTAGATATGCAGTGATACAGATCATTTTCCATCTCGTTGATTGTCCCTCTGTTTACAGCGTCGTGTAGTTGTAAACTATTTTTTTTTCCTCATTTGTGAACTTTCAATCCTCAGTTCAAACATCAGTTACAATTCATCGTTTACGTAAAAAATTTGGTTGTGTTAACTCTAGCGCGTCAATTTAGCATGTAGCACTTTTGCATCGAGATTGTAAGAGAAAGACAAAAGAGCAATAGAGCAAAGTGTCTCTTCGATGATGATCCGGCACCATTTCACTGAGTGCTGATTATTGCACGCCAAGGATAGAAAAAAGGGTCAATGTGAGCATCGATTGATATGTAACGTTGATGAAAGTATAGTGAAAGGATACTTTAGTGTTCCACATTGGATATCTTAATTGCATAGATATTCTGGTTGCGCGAAGGACTTGATTGAAAACCATAGTTTTGTCTTTGGTCTTCGGTACAAAAGACAAAAGCACGTGTCTCACTGACCCACTGCTGAACGATTCAAGTTGTTGCTCCTTCGACGCTCCGTCTTACTTCTCCTCTTCTCCAACAACTGTTCCCTTCCTGACTCTTGTAGCGAAACAACTTGCGACGCGCGATAAAAAAAAGTCCATCGCATGTACTTTCACACTTTTTACGTCAACATCCGAGATATGTACTATAAGCCAATCCATCAACTTCTTTTCGAGTTCTAACAAAAACAGGAGGGAAGCGCCACCCTCGTATCATTCATTTTGCGTAACTTTTGATACATCCAAATAAAAGGTATCGCAAATGTCTCATCAGAAATCCACGCCATTTCTCTTTTTCTTTCGTTAAAAAGGTGCACGAAGCAGACGTAGAAGCTGTTGTATACGCACGCATGTATTTATATTGTCTCTTCCGCTTGTCAGCTGACGAGGCACTTGACTTTCAGAGGCCTGTACACACTGATTAAGCATCGAGCAGTAAACGTTTTAGCCTACTTACTTTCTCTAAGGCTCGATGTGAGCCATGTGCTTATTTTTCATACCTTCTTATTTTGAAATAGTCCTTTGGGTTTTTCGCATCCGGGGTCGCAAGGGTTTTTGAGTTTTCGTATTGTTTATGAATCGAAAATCAATGAAGCAAAAACTGCAACCAATGATACAGTATAACGATAGCATTATTATTACTATTTTCCATCCGAGCGCAGCTTTGGCACTTCAATTATGGATTGTTTTGCCCTTCCGAAGTGCGGGCTGTGGAGATCGATCGATTAAATGAAAATTTATCGCGCGAGAACAAGTTCTTGCCGCGGGGAAATGAGCTGTCTCGGACGCGAGAGAGAAGGTCGATACAACATTCATACACGGCTGCTGGACTTTGGCCAGATCGAGAGTGGCGACGGAATGATTGGAAAGTGTAATTTATTAACGGACGAGTGCTCGAATTTTTATTCGCCAAAGGGGTTATTCGGATACTGGCACAAAAGAGGCAACTGAACAAGTCAGTTTGGTTGAGGTTTTTTTTTTTTTTTTCAATGCGACAGAGAGTTTTGAAAATTCATCATACACGTTCAATCGTTTGTCAAGATGAATCTAAATTTTTGTTTTTTGTTTTTTAATATTCATGGGTAAGAAAATAATATCGATCATTTATCTTTGTAATGTGCATTGAGAAAAATATGCCCATTCCACGTAGCTGTTTTAAACATCTTACTTGCACTAATAAATATAGCTTTTTAATTGAGGTATGAAATTTTATGAATTTTGTAGAACAAACATTTTTGTCAGTCGTAAAATTACTCGTGAAAATTACATGATAAGTACAAAAGGCAGGTCGCATTAATAGCTAGAACATTCTTTTTTTTTTTTTTTTTTTTTTTCGCTTCCAGTAATGTACATCGAAGGCAACGTGTTAACCAAGGACCTGCATACCCCTATACCTACTTACATTTCTAAAACAACCTGCACAAAAGGTGTGCAAAATACATTTTATCTGAGCAACGCATCACCACGAGTTTAGCGCGTCTTGTACATTGTGTATGAAAATTGCACGAGCGGCTGCTACTCGACCGTCACAGTTGACATATTTTGCGCATCAAACACACGTGTCTACAAAACTCATACTATTGTTGAACGGAAAACTCACATGTTCCAATAATAACCAAAAACAATAAATTTTTTTTCTACACAAAAATTCTCCAACAACAAAAACCCATTGCTGTACGGGATAAAAATCGTTTTTATCGGGTTCTGTATACACTCGCATAGAGAAAAAGAACAAAAAAAGAAAAAGCACTCGAGAGATAGAGATAATAAAGCGTACGTGTGCTGTGTGTGATCGTAGATGATAAAGATCAATCGCCAGCACAGCAGAACTCCTCCTCCATCAGGAAATTATACACGTGTACTTTTACATATATCTCATGCACCTACACACGTACACAGTAATGCAAAGGGACTGTCATTTTATTTTTCAGCAAATACAAAATTGACAAATGGACAATAGAGCCAACGCTAAATTGCGTGTTTACGCGAAAAATGTATCCATCGCAACGGCGACGGTATGGATGTTTTGCCGATTTTTAACGCCACAGAGGCCTTTGTGTCGGCTACAATCGCTATGGCTCTCGCGACACAATAGGTATTGACATGTGGCCATTTTTTCCCACTCTCGATTTTATCCTGCAATTATTCTTTTTCTCCAACATTCAATTATTTAGCTTTATTTATTTAAAAAAAAGCATATATCGTAGATTAACGCCTCGTCGCTGTGTGACACGATAAGCGTAACGAGAGAGAAAAAAAAAAAAAAGGCTGCCTATCGTTTTCATCGGAAAAACGCAATTCTCGATATTATTAACTCGGAAAGTACTTTGCGTGCTGCTCACGTATATTTGTATTCAAGATCGAATATCGTGGCAATTAGCTCGGGTAAAATAGCACTCGCGGTTTCTCTGAAAAACTCGTATATACAATTGCACGAACGCGAACACATATATGTATATAACCAAGTTGTTTGCCAACCGTTGCCAACGCAATTATTGCACCGAAGCGTGTATTGTAATGATGGCAAAGTACTCGATAAGGGGCTATTTTGGTACATATATTATGCTTTGCAGTGTATTCATATAAGTAGCAGCCGAGGATGATTAAGGAAGCCCCGAAAACGTTATTGCGCGTTTGATTGCCAAAGGGAGGATGTTGTTGTCGCTCTGGTTTACGTGCGCAGAAGTGCTGTCGATCTCGGGGTTATATGGGCACCCGATAAATGCCGCTCGTAAAACGATCGAGATGACGACGATAGCCATTATACGAGCTCGAGGTTCATATATGATGCTGGGCTGTGGGTATACGTTGTACCTTTTGAGTTTATTTCCGTCCACGTTGGCCTGCACGCGAAGATGCAAATCCAGCGGGACTTGGTTATCAGTTCGGGTTGTTTTTCATCCCTTGGACTCACGAGGTTTGTTTTGGTTAATGTACACGTGAAGGGAAAAAGTTCAGTAGCTCTGTTTGGATGCACTACATATCTAATTACATAGTTTTTATGTACTACTTACCGATGTTATCTCCGAAAGAGTCGCACAAGGCTGTGTAACCAAACTAAACCGAGTTGCCGATGTTTATCCACGTTACATTGACCCACTTCGGGCGACGTTAATGCCAGAGTAAGTACAATTTTTTTTCTTTTCTTTTTATGGCACACACATAATCATACGCTCATTTTAATGTCGACCAAATGCACGTGTGCACTGTATTTATGTGTATCCCAGGACGTTATTGTGTTTTTATTTGAAAAGAAACATATATCGATTAATATTACCTATACTTTGAAATGTTAAAATTGCATTTTGCATTTTTTGCAAAAAAAAAAAAAAAAAAAAAAGAAGTGATTGAAAGCTGCAAGCAAACTTCAATTTCGATTTAGATTTCCAAGAAGCAGTACGAAGCTCACGTAGATGTATGAATGTATACCCGTGACTTTGAAACAAGGCCAACATCGTTCCTTATACCTTGAGCTAAGGAAAAAAAGAAGAAAAAAAAATCCATCAACACGTCATTCCGATTCAACAGCACCGAAATGAGTATCCTCCACCCCCACACCATATAACTACACTTTTATTACATCGGTGTGCATCTGCCGTGTACGGCAACACATCGGTGTATGGGAGCACGTAACGTGCAGCACGCGATCGCCTCCTGTGCACTACATTTCGATTAAAACTGAGTGAGGAAAGGGGAAAAAAAAAAAAAAAAACCAGAAGAGGAGTACCAACGTTCTCCCCCCTTATGTGTGCTCGTTAATATCTCGGCGGATAAGTAATACACTTTACGGAGTCCCAGCCATGCTTGACGATGATGAGCATAACGAGTCGACGAAGAAAGAAAAAAAAAAGGAAACGGACCTTGAACCTCAGCGGCTTTGGCGTTAATTCAGCTCGCAGGTGAAAAATTACCGACTACCTATACTTGCAGAGCGGGCGTTTCTTTTTTTATTATTTGTATATGTGTTTACAAGAGGGGAGGTGTATATACATACACAGGCGCGCAATTGGAATTAATGAAGAAGCAATGGGGGGAGGGTTAAAACTTGGGATGTGCGTACTTTTTGATTTCTACGTAAAATGAACTCTCGAGAGTAATTGCGTGCCCGTAATATCCCGCGGAGGTGGAATTAGGTGTTGTACAAAGTTTTTTTTTTTTTTTTTTTTTTTTGTAACTCGTAAACTGGAATCTATACATGTAATATTGTCGAGGCCGCATCGATTTTTCCACACCGGTCATTTGTCGAGTGTTTTATAGTTTATGAACAATAGGGGGGAAGAAGAAAGAGAGAGAAAAAGTAATTTCATCGCCAGTGTTTTATTTGCTTTTACAATGGGAAACGATTACAGAGAGAAAAAAAGACCTTGTTTAACGAGAAACGCTAATCGAGTACTGTGCGCATGAAGTACCACTTCAATATAAATGTTCTTCTGACCAGCCGTTTAAAGTCGCCGAATTAATTTATAATCTACTGACCAAATAGTGATGTTGGGTTGCGTTGTGATATGAAATTTTATATCTGTTGTCCTTGCTATACCAATAAAAAAAAATAAAAAGTAAATAATGATTCTCTCAGCTCTGAATAACATTTTAATTAGAGGTGACGCAAAAATTTTATACTCCTCTCGATGAAAATACCTGTAATATCGTGAAAAAAAAGAAAAAAAAAAAATAGAGGAAAATTAATTCATCGGACCCTATGACCGCGCGTACCCCGCGGTGTACAAAAGGAAATCGTACAGTGGAGTTATAGCCGACTCGGAAAATATGCCGTATACATCAGAAAGGCATTCATATCCTATATGCAAATAACACACAAGGCAGTGGTGTATATGAGAGCGGAGTTATATAGACCGACGTTGCATAGACTCCGGTGTGCTGGGGATAATGGAAAAAGTGCGCGGCTGTGTCTCTTTGCAGAGTAGCTTTCTCCACGTTGGGATTCAAAGCAGCGGTAGCGTGGGATGATCACAACCTATTGAAAATCGCACATGTGGGGAAAGAAAAGAAAAATCGATGCAAAAAAAAAAAAAAAATTGCCCGATGGCGGGTGCCACCGGATGACGTTCAACAACTTTTTGCAAGGCTTCCTATTTTTTTTTTTCCAGTGCCGTTTCAGAGGTTGCGATTGATTGTATTCCCGTACTACTATGACGAGATTTGATTCAAATTATTGGAATTGTTGAAATTTTCGATAAATTAGTAATGTGGTTTTCATTGATTTTTTTTCTTCCCCTAATATTGCAATCATCGAAAGGTATACACACCCCATAAAAATAGCCTTTCGCGGAATTCTCTCGTATAAAATGTTGCGTAGCGAGGCAGCAGTGTTTTGTTTGCTTCATCAGTTCCAGGACGCGAAAAAAATTTCCGAATAATTTTTCCACACCCTGCGGTTCGTGGAAATAAAAATATTTTGCCTCCTCCTTTTTGCAGGAAAAATTAATACGTCAAGAGGGGGGAAGGGTATACAGGCAGCGGCTACGTTTGTTGACGAAAGACAAAAATATACCCGTGCGCGCACAAGTGTATACTTATTTCACGTGCGAAATAAACGAGTACGTAGACGCTTAGCCCGAATGACGCACGTAGGAAAATGTTTAAGTACCTTGTATACGTTTTTCCTTTTTAGATACTAAAAATTGCTTTTTTTTTTTTTTTCTTCAACATAATTATCGTCTAACATCACTTGGACCTTTAGATATTAGAAAATTGTTGTTTACACATTTGACTCACACGTTTTCTTTCGTCAACTAACTTGTTAAACCAAAATCCATTATTTTATGGTGAAAAAAAAAGGAAAGGAAATTATTTACAGTTATTTGAGCAAGTAAACTTTTACAAGGGGGAAAAATACAGAAACTTTCAATATACCTACTATCTTGTGGAAAAGGCTCAAATCGACTGATAATGAAAATCGTAACACTACAAACATACTGATTAAAGTATATTTGTTGTTGAAAGTTTCACCCATACGTAAATCACCTTATACACCATGTAACATACAGTGTTTCTGGTGTATAATCAGATTATGTACAAAAATGATACATACGTAAAAAAACCAAAATATTACATTCCCCCAACCAAATTACTTAAAAAAAATGCATTGAACATGAAGTTATGAGGGGAAAAAAAAAAAAAAATGTCAAGGTATAAAACCAAAGAGACTCACCTCGTGGAGTGATCGACAAAGGATCCGCCGTCGAGCAGCCTGAGCTTGGCGAAGAGCACGGCGCTGACGAACGGCACTGCGGTCAGTTCCTCCAAGCCGACCTCCACCGAGAATTTATACTTCTTCTTCTTCATCATAAAAGCCATGTTACGAACCATTCACCTCGTCGATCGCCACCCGCAACTTCAGGCGCGCGTTCTTTTGCGGATGAGGAAAAAAAAAAAAAAAACAACAACAAAAAAGCCACCGAAAATCCTCTATCCCGTATCGCGTGGGTGAGGGAAAAAAAAAAAACAATTGTCACTTTACGCGATGGAAGAACGACAACGAGCGGAATGTCCTCAAGATAACCGTCCGCGGAACAGGTGCCGATGTCCACTAGCGCCTGGACTGCGCGCTCTTCTCCTCGGCATCGCCTCTACCTCCGTGTGTCTTGCGTTACACCACCGTGTACGTATGATGCGACGTCCAAAAGTAGGTGGCACGAGTACACGTGCGAAATCTACATCCTTGTCACCACCAATGGCAGTACCTATAGTCGCTGCGAGCGCCTTCTGGACTGCAGAGGTGCGTAGCCTTTGGCACCGCTGTTTGTCATAATGCACCGCTGTTTATGTCGCCATCTGCAACGTAAAGACAACGAGCTGATTCGTCATTGGCGTTTCGTGACCCGATAAGAAATTTATGCTCGCCAGGATGATAACGCGAAGGGAAAGTTATAAGCCCATCATGATACATATGGGACTCGGGGAAAAGAGTGGACGCGCGCAATAATAGATTTATGAGACCACGGGTCGAGTCTGAATAAATTTCGTACGTGCATGAATCATATTATAATACATATCGGCTGTTGAATGTACTTACTTATCAGGCGAGTTGAGTATACACTGAACTCGAGTGGACAATATATATATTATAATTCTTACGCGCGTGTATTGAATGACAACAGGTGCAATAAAAAAAAACAGAGCTAAATGCCGTTGTGTATATATGATTCTGCACACTGGGATTTACTCCACAAACTTCATACTCAGAGAGCGAAACTCGAGCTGTTTCGCGCCACGTGTGCACATTATGCCGCTGTACGAGTCGAGAAGGTTGCTGTTTAGAAGTATAATATAGTATATATTAGGATGGCGAGGTGGTCAGTGTGTGCGTGTGTGGCATTGTATCAAATATACCGCAGTTGGCATAATACGACGCGCCTACTTGTCTCGCAATTTTGTAAGAACGGAGGGATACTCGATACCGCGAGGACGGTTCCCGAAACGTTTGAGGCGATGCCGCAACAAAAAAAGTTGAGAAAACACATTTTTTTTTTTTTTTTTTTTTTTTTTTGCGTGTGCGATACATATATGTACAGACGTACTCTCTCACGGGAGTGAAATGCACATCGTCAATAATTGAATAGATTCAGTTTGCAACTTGGAGGCTCAAACGAACTTTATTATTCCATTAGGCTGTCGCTGCATTATTCACGCAACCCCACCCTATCCCTTCGTCTTTGAAGAGCTTTTCTCAAAGCTACACTGTAGGCAGTATAGAAGTACGTATTTTTATTTCTAAGGTGAATTGAGTTTGGGCGTGTTTTGACATATTCGTAAGAGCGATTTTTTGAAGATGCAATTATTGGTTTTTGAGCAAATTAAGATCAATTTATTGACTACGCGCGGTACACGACTTTTAATTATAGCGCAACTGATGGCACACGACTGAAGCATCAAGACAAGGTTTTTCAAGGTAAGTAGATCGTTGCTGGAAAAGAAAAACTAGATACATTTTTTTCTCAAAAAAAAAAAAAAAAAAAAAAAAAACTTATACAACGTTTAAAAAACAACAACGATGATACTCCTCCGCACGCGCGGTTGCGCGAGGGACCGCACGCGGGGACAATTAAAAAACCAGTCGCGTATGAAACTCGCAAGCTCGCGACCCCCCCTCGGTCCTTTTGTCTCCGGATGGACTCTTGAAACGATTCGAAATAAACGGGAAAACAAAGGAAATCGGATACTTGAGCCAGATTTTCGGGTTTTATGTGTGGCGCGTAGGTGTATGTGATGTGCACGCGCCGGAGAGAAAAACGAACAAACGATCGATTCGCGACCGTCTCTCGAGTGCTCATTTAACCGGTAGTATATTATATATAAGTGGAGGGTGGTTTTGTTTTTAGTTTTTTAGTTTGTCGTTTGCAAAACTCGGTTTGGTGCAAGTAGAAAACCAAATTTGATAGTTTACCTTTATAACTTGTGCGAAGAGAAAGGAGGGGGGGGGGACTGTTTTTGAACGAATCTACGTGGATACGAAGAAGTACTTGATGCTCACAAAACACTAAAGATACGTACTGGTCATGGTAGGAGTAATTTAAAGAGTCTTGTGTACCTATATACATGTGTATGTCTTACAGAAAAAAAACCAAAAACATGCAAACACGAGCGAGCAGCAATGATAAGACGAATGATTCAGGGTAACGTTATATACGTATATTATTGTGTCGTGTAAGAATATACGTACATAGTTTTTGTCATGTTGTTACTGCCCCCTCTTTTGATACGTGAGTTTTTTTTTACCACACTATTATTTATCAGGTTGTTGTCGACGTCAATAGACAAAATAGATGGTTAAACGGTAATATTGTTTTCTAGTGTTTATTATTCATCTTATAATAAACTAGTGTCAGTATCGAAAATACGTTGTTTGAATATTTTCTTACTAGTGAGTCACGGCGCATTGATGTTATATATATATATATTTTTTTGCCCCTATACATCGAGAATCCAGATTGAAAAATCGAAAAAAAGCTCCTTTTCTACGCTCACTCCTGTATATATATATACATAATTTACCATCTAAGATTGATTTGGTTGCAATGGAGCAGGCGTGGGAAAAAAAAATCCTCACTACAAAAAAAATGCACTTCCTCGGCAAATACGATAAAACTTTCGAGAATG
The DNA here is from genome assembly GCF_000648655.2 of Copidosoma floridanum. Next base: position 1,252,262 of record NW_019379523.1, on the reverse strand, counting down.
AAAAAATCGACGTAGTCAATAACTGTACACTACTACAGCTAATACTGTACGAAAATTACCTCTTCGCGAGTAAAAGCGGCCATTGGCAGTGAGCGTGCGCATTATATTTATATACAATAACAATAACACTGGCAAAAGAGCCAGGAACAGCAACAACGTAACATGTGCGTGCAAGTTTAACGAACCTCGATTTTTCGACGTTGCCTGCAAAAAGCGAAAATTTAAATTTAGAAAACCCCGGGGTCTATTTTTGCAGTCGACAACTATCTCTCATAGTAAAATATACGCGTGATCACGATAAAAAAAAAAACAAAAAAAACCAAAGGATGAACTGATATCGATTTGAGAAAGCAGCTTAGCACTCCCACTAAATCCCGTGGGGGTGTAGGAGATATATATGTTGAAAATATATTTTTCGGAAGCTATTACCACGCGCTCAGCGTCACAGTATGTTATTACTCTTATACAACCACTACAGTTCTAGACGTATCGGTTGGTCGTGTGACTTTTTGCTCTTTCAGCTCTTATCAAAGACGGTGCTGTTTTATCTTTTTCCGGCTGACGTTTTATTGAAAGCATCACCCTATAGGTACGGTAGATAAGGTATTTGTTAATAAAAAAATAAAAAAATTAAAAAACCCGACAGATAAGAATAGACATTTCTTTTTTCCCCATACCTTTAACACGCACTTAAGATCTTGCAATTCTCCAACTAACGAGCTAATAATCTCTGGAAAAAGGAAAGAGAAAGAAGGATATAAGGTGAAAAAAAAGGAAAATTTAATTTTCACTCCACCAATTGCTTACATTTGTCTGTAACACCTGATGTACAGTAATCAGGGCTTCAAATACGTTCCACTATGTAGATGGAAAAATCTAGCATAAAAAGAATCGATGGTTTGAGATAAAGAGAGGAGAGAGAGGAGGGGGGGGGGAACAACTTAAAACTCGCGCTGATAACCATCTCAGCCGTAAAAACATAGAGAAAAATAGTGTATAGGATCGAACGCGCGTGCGATGTGCGGATGATACGAGCGCGCGAGCGAGCAAGAGCTTAAAATTTTCGTGATGAGTTGCCAAATAACGACCGGCTGGTGTCCCCCCTCCCCCCCTCGCCTATATATTCAACCAAGGTCGTCAATAAATTCGCAGGCGGCAGTGTTTTGTATAAGGTCGCGCGAACACGCACATATTTATATAGGTGTATATATATATATACCCACTTATAATAATATAAAAGTGAGTGTGTATATTACAGTGTGACTATATGTATATATTGTGCGCGGCACACAGTAGAGAGAGAGAAGGCGCCTTATCTTTCAATGTCAGCGGGAGTTATCGTGTATACATATTATACATACGTATGTAGTACAATTTTTTTTTTTTTTTTTTTTTTTTTTTTTTTGTGATATCCCATACTCTATACTATAAAAATGCTCTCACAAAAGAAAGAAACAGGAGGAGCTTATCGCGGAGAGTATAAATTCGCTCGCGAACTTAAGTGGCGAGCGCTGAAATAATGCGCTACAAGTATATACCTAATATGTATAATATCTGTTGGTAGTGGTGGGTGGCGTGGGTGAACAGCTGGACAGCAGAGAAGCCTGTGAGATTATTGCGCGAGTAAACGTGTGTGTATACATATACATATGTGTGACGGGGTTTCACATGATATTTTGTTTCGAGGAGCGCGCGTATGACACTGCACGTACAAAAGATTTTAGATGCGTGTGCGGTATGTAATAAATGATGAGCGGAACAGGTCAATAAATCCGTCCGGACACCTTGTGCAGATTTTTCGTGTTGGACGATTTTTTTTTTTTTTTTTTTAATGAACACACCTACATTTTAATGAGCTCAAGTTATTATTGAAAAACAAAAACTTGCGCATATCTGTAGATAAATTAAACGTGTGGAATATATGTCGCGCTACAATGAAAACAAAACAAAAGTTAACTAAACAACGAATAAGATTACGAATATATTTTCAAAGAAGAACAAAGAAAGTATGGACATCGATACATGTGGTACTTATCGCTTGTTCGATCAAACATCGATAGTATTTAACGCATTGTGATTACCGAGATCGCGGGTGCGATGAGAGATAATAGCGTGTAGGTGTATAGGCTTTCCTTATGTCCATACGAACTTGTCATGTATACATGTAAACTAATGACATAAGCTATACGACAGGTGGTAATGGCAGTGTCGAGACAAAAAAAAGTGTGTGTGGAGGTAAGAAAAAATATTTTTTTGCGAGCGCAGAGTTGTCACGTTACCTCCGGTAGGACCTTTGGAAACTATGATGTATATATGTCTAGAAGAGTATATTTATACCTTACAAAATAGGAAATAAATTTATGGAAGTGTTGATATGAGCAGGTTACGGTTTCAACCGGGCCCTCTATATGCTCTGAGATTCCGTACAGTGAACACATTCGTTGATTGGTTTTACCGATTGAACTTGTAACAACCGACTGAATCTTTAACGAGACCGAGTTCGATCGACAAATTGAGTACTTATACATTATATCAGTACTATTCTCTCTCTTTACTTTGATCGATACAAACAATGTCACGTACAAATATATATATATATATATATATATATACACCCCGGGGGAAGAGAAACAAGCAAGTTCATCGTTAGCGATTTGATTTCAAAAGTTTTTTTCTCCTCTAGTTGGTGTAGAAAAAAAAAAAAAAAAAAAATCCTCGCTAGAACGTATGAGTACTGCAGAGTCACGCGTGCGAGAAATGAGCAGGAAAAAACAGTAAATCCGTAGCTTTTGGATGGTCGATTGAAAAAAATTTACTCGAGCTCTTCGCGGAAGCAACAGCTACATATATATACGCACCCTTGGGACGGAAGAGAGACGTCTTCATTTTGCAGAGAGAAAGCCAATTATCGGTAGCGATCGGTTCCCTCTCTTTTTCTTTTTATCGTATACATCCCCCTTGACTCTGTGTGCATCGAGTTGAGCGGGGACACATACATATACACGGTATACTCGGCAAAGGTACGATACGCGTGTCCCAGAGCGGCGTGTTTTTTTTTTGCAACATCGACGATCGTCGACTCGGGGAATACCGGAGATGATGCGAATCTGCGCATTCACGGTGATACAGACTGCACCAGCTGGATTTTCAAGTTTACGATATAATATATGTCGATATATGTATGTTACTTATACTTCTCGAGAACGCTTGTCTCCGACACTCATCCGCGTATAGGGATGTATATATTATAATTTTATACTTTTTTTTTTTTTTTTTTTTTTTTAATTATTTTGGATATTACGGGCATATATTCGCCATGATTTACGATCCCTTCGGGGACGAAAAAGAGCGCATGGATAAAGAGAGGGAGAAAATTGTCACTTTTCCAGGACTCGCGCTCTACAACATTATCTGTTTCTTACAAGAGACATCGGCTGGCGCGTCATGCTTTACGTAATGAAAAAACGTGTGTGTGTCTAATACGTAGGATTGTTTTTTCAACAGTTTTTTCGCGAGTCACCTGTCCTTTTTGGTACAGTAATAGAATATATATAGGTACACTCGCTTACAGTGTCCTTGACAATGCCTCATCGGCTGTATTATATTGTCGTCGTTCACCGAAATGGTGTGTGCCGTGACGTCGAGTGGAAATTGTGTAAGTGTTTACAATGATAAATACACCTTCTTCGTCTTCTTCTCTACTTTTGCTGTTGTGTTCGGGCTGGGTGTTGCTGATAAATTGAAGAAAAAGAGGCAGAGTAAGCTATACGGGTACGATACATGGATAATAATATAAGTAGTGTGTGTAACGGGTATGAAAAAAACGCGCAGTCGTCAAGAAGAGAGCGAGCAAAGGCAGGGTCGAATAATACACCACGTCGACCTGTCAAATAGAATTTTTGGATAAACGAAGGTTAATAAATCAAAGAAGCTTACTCTAGTCATATTTTGTCGAGGGCAAGGAAAATATTAACAAAACAAAAAAAAACAAAACAAAACAAAACAAAAAAAAAAAACGAGTTTATAGTCGGCAATTTATTGCATTTGGTCAATGTAGAAGTTATGCAAAGATAAAAGTTCTTAGTTGTATTTATTCGTTAACAACAGTCCATGACACTGGCTCTTGCCGTCTATAAACTCTTTAATAATGTCTCATCACTACCATTGCCATTAGATTGGATTAAATTGAAATACTCATTTATTAATTATAAATGTAACACGCGTATGGTATATATTTTATATTGTATGCATATATATATTGCGAGTCGTTGGATTTTTTCTGAAAAGCCTGTCGCAATTTTTATTAAAGGAAAATTTCATGAGATCATCGACAGGTTGTCAGTATTGTAGGTATATAGGTATACGACATGGGTGTATTCCACAAAGCGCTATTATTAGAGATTACGGGGGTACTGCTAAAATTGTAATATCAGATATTAAAATTCACACGGGTACTGCATCATGTATTTATATCCGACCTACTTGTCAAGTATTGCGCAACGTTATCCGCAGTTGGAGAGAGAAAGGGCGTAAAAAGGATCATATCCTGAAAAATTCTTTTTCTTTACCATTCGATTTATGAATTTAACAAAAAACAAGCATCAAAATGCTGTAAAGCTGGTAACTTTTGAAAAAACGTACAGCTCGAATTGACAAAAAAAAACAAGGAGGAACCCTTTAGTACTACGCTCTGGAAGTAACGATCATTGAATACACAATGGAGCATCGCCTCTCCCCGTAATTATGGAGTGTCTCTGATCTATAAATTACTCGGCCGGCAAATCAAATTTTCATCGAAGACAGCCTCTCTCAGTCGAACGACGCTGGAATTTTCATTTCTCGCCTCCACCCGACACGCGAATATTGGGAAACAGGTATATATACAGGCGAAGGAGTCGCGAAAATTCAATTTCCCCGGTAATTCCCGCGCGCGCCGCTGTAATATTGCTGAATCTCTATCTCTCTCTTGTGCGAGGGTGACGGTGAAAGCTACATGTCGGAAGAGAGGCCGTCTGCGGATAATTGACTCGCGGATAGGTGGAGGACAGAGCGTACAGTTTTTCATTTTTTTACCCAAGAAACAAGTAGGAACGTTTTCGAGAAAAACGCCTACTGCTTGAAGATTTTCGTTAAAAAAAAGGAGTCAACAAAGTTGAGGAAATTTCCAAGACAGAGAACTCTGATAGATTTTCTTTAACTAGGCGAGTATGATACCGATTTCGGTGGCTGTTATCTCGGTGGCGAAATAGTACATTCAAGGTGTGACATGTTGATAATTTAGTAGCTGTTTTTTATGTGCTATATTTTCAACGCAGGTGAATCATTAGTGTTTCAACTATCCTCAGTTCAAATGCACCTCGAAATGCACTATCGAATATATTTTTGTTATTCTGACGAATATAGCCTTTGGTTCATAGAAAAATAATTAAGTTTGGATTCGTATGAAAATTCAAGAGTTATCAGAAGTTAGTTGATCATTGAAGGTGATAAAAAAACACTTTATTGACAAACAACAGAAATCATGAACAACAAACAGCACTTTTGATCAATCTTTTTTTGTTTTGTTTTGTTTAAGATGAAAACAAAACAAACAGCCACATGCTGCGGAAAATATGCGACACGTGACGGGTGATAAATAAACGTATTAAGTATATAAATAGTCGTACAGTCCATGTGGATTGGATATTAGAAATTTCGTGCTCCGCTCCACTTTGAGCTCCAAGCCCGAAAACGTCAATACTCTCGTCTATCCGGCGCTTGAATGAACTCTCGTTGTATAGTACGTAACGTAGTAACTCCTCTCATACACCCTTTATACATGGTGCATCTCTAATACCATACTTATAATACAAAATTTTTCCGAAGCTTTGAATGCGTATGTCATTAGATTTTTTCAAAGAACACGTAAGTCGAATACAGGGAGTTAATTTTACGCATTGAAAATATGAGAACTGTCGAAATATGACGAATTAAAAATATAACTAAGTTTGATGGCGACACTACGTCTAGCTTGATGAGAGACAAATGTAGAAAACAAGGAACGGTAGAGATAAATTAGAGGGTTGTACAACTAGGCCAGCAGTTTACTGGAATAAGTTCGTTAATCAAATGAATTGAATTAGCAAAAAGCAATATGCACGATAGAGTGAGAAACGAATTTTTTTATAAATTATAAAAGGAACAAATGAAGAAACTACTCGAAGATGAGAGCTCTCTTCGAATGACGAAGGATAGGAAGGAAAAGACACGAAGGGGCAATGGCAGCAGCATGACAATAACATCAAGGGAATATATTATAGACGTGGATATAAGGACAGTATACGAAATAAATATGTGTAGAATATAGGGATACTCGATATCGACGATGAACGAAGATACGACACGAAACCCGAAGCGCTTGAAATAAGGCATCAAAACGAGAGAGCGACAAGACTCTCTCTGATCGTCGAGAGGATGCTCCATAACCTCAACCTTCTCTGTACTTAGTACGACGTTGCAATATATAATTGGTAGACAGAGATGTACTAAGAGTGAGCAAGAGAGTGGGGTGCACTCGTTTGACACTTGGTAGCCTGATACAGCTACCATTAGCATTTGCATCATATGACGGCAACAAAATGTATGTGTGCGTTCATACTGTATGTGTGTAGGCATTGTATCAATTGTATGTTGTACACATATGTAATGCATGAGAATGACACCTCTGATGTGATTATTGACAATAGCTAGACTAAATTCGTGACCTCCCTTGCAAATATATTTTATTAACATAGACGGAAGCTGAGTCAACATTGGAGTTGAATAAGGGAGAGAAAAGAGTTTAGGTTAGAAACTGAGAGAGAGAGAAAGAGAGAGCAAGACGGAAGAAAATGAATAAAAAATAAAAAAAAAACCTCTCCGATCAGGGGGAAAAACTCGCAAAACGGGTTCCGTGAGTGTACAAGAGTCGAAAGGAGCTGGAAGAGAGAGAGGCGACAGGTACGCCTGTATCCTCGGCAAGGACGCCTTGAGCGATCGAAGTAAGAAAAAAGATAAATAAACGAGCGATCGATATATTCCACGTAATACGATCGCGTAGACGCATATATACGCAAAAAAAACCGGAGCAGAAAGTCAAGGAGGGAAAGAAAAGAGCAGTATAGCTGATGCACCATATAGGACTCACCTGCCAACGATCCTCCTCTTCTTCTAACGTACAACTCCCTTTTTTTATACTTCAGAATTTTCCGTCTGCTGTATTATATCTCTTTTCACAACAATACGTAAAAAAAAAAAAAAAAAAAACACACCGTCACTGTACATGTGAAATATATGGTTTTTCTTCCCCGCCACGAAAGAAAGCCCAAACTTATCCACACTACAGCTTTTTATATACACAGACACACTTCACCGTACTCCCGCGACATATATGTGTATCGTATGTACTTGCATGTTTTTTTTTTTTTTTTTTTTTTTTATAATTATAAAAATACACAACTCAATTCTGCATGCACTCAGCTCAGAGCTCCCCTCTTGCTCCCTTTGGCCCCGCGCACTTGCTGCAGAGATCACAACTCTCGTGTACTTCTCAGCGGGTCAGTGCTCGCTCTCTCGCGCAGATATCACGCGCCGCTCGGCCCTCCTCGTACGTTGTTATCACCATCGTTAATTTGTATTCTTGATTCCTTCGATTCGCTCTTACGATCAAAACAAATGGGTGAACGCGTCGAGCGAGCGCGAAGGAAGAACGTACGACTTTTCTTGTTCCTCGAGAGCACTGCACACACGCAGACGATCAAACACTTGGCGTAATAATATTCCACTGTGGGCGAGCGCGACGGCGACGACGATCAGAATCGGACTGATGATCACACGACGACGACGACGACGCACACCACCTCCTCCTCATGATTTTATCATCCATCCCTACTTTTTTACGCGATTGGAGCGAAAGCACTCTTTTTGCCTCTCGCCGCCAAAACGCCAGCAGAGTGCAGACGCGGACGGTCTGCTGCTGCGCGCTGTTCTCTCTCTCTCTCTCTCTCTCTCCGCTTTGATAACAAAAAACTAAAAAAATAACACAGGAACTGCCGGAAGGGGGGGCAGTACGGTAGTGACGTCTGGTTGGATTTCGTGGAACTATAATTTTGGAGCTGCAGCAGAGGCGGGAGATTCGAAATTCGGAGTCGTTTGTTTACTGATTACTTTTATGCAAAACGTACGTTTTAATTGTTTTCTTAAATTGTACGTTCCGTTTCGTTTATTATGAAAAATAATAAACCATAGCGATAGCTTGAGTTGTTAATCAAACTGTATACAAAATCTATTTGGGTACATGGGCCAGAACAGTTTTTGGAATAGATCGTGTCAAAAGATGTTGCGATAAGTGTAGTGCAAACAGTACGAGAGCAACTATATATTTGTTTTTGGAGTCGGTTGTTTTTTTTTTTTTTTTTTTTTTTTTTTTTTGACCAATGAAGCACCACCGAAGTATCAAAGTGTCAGGTGGTCAGTGTGCGATCGTATGTGTTGAACCAAAAAGTGGGCTGTACTTTTGCCGAGCGTGTGTATAGAGGTTACGTTTGTTGTTCCAACACAAAAATAGCAAAATATCTCAAATGAAGTGCTACAATGTTACTTAGAACTTTTTCGTTTCAATGGGTTTATTTGGTGTTGTTCGCTTTCATCGCAATTTATGTTAACATACGCTTAAACTACCTGGAGGAAACAAATGAAAATCTACGTTAGTGCATACGTAAAATTTTGATTAAAATACATGACAAGTAAATTCCGACAATGTTTATGTGTTCTTATGATTTATATTGTATGTTGTAGAAAATGCACTTCAACAGCTCAAAGCTGAAATTAAAAACAACCCAACGCCGGAGTCTAAGACACAGACACATCCGCTATCAAAGGACGACTCTTACGTCGTGATATACAACAGAGTTCCAAAAACGGGCTCTACAAGTTTTGTCGGTGTTATTTATGACTTGTGTAAAAAAAACAAGTACCACGCACTTCATATAAACATTACAAACAATATGCACACTCTCATGCCTGCTAATCAAGTAGGTTTTTATTTGCTACTTTGAATGATACTTTTTAAATTATTAATTTTACGCTTATCTTTTTAGATGCAATTTGTTCGTAATATAAGTTACTGGGATTCCATGAAACCGGCATTTTATCATGGTCACATAGCTTTTTTGAATTTTCAAAAGTAGGTGATAAAAAAATACATATTTTTTCGTTTTGAAACTTTGCAGAATTCCATAATCTTTTTTTCAGATTCGGCTTTGACAATAGACCACTGTACATAAATATACTGCGTAAGCCACTAGATAGATTTGTATCCTACTACTATTTCTTAAGATACGGAGATAACTTTAGACCTCACTTAATTAGAAGAAAGCATGGAGATACCAAAACTTTTGATGAGTGCATCAATGCTGGGCAAGCAGATTGTGATCCTAACAATATGTGGCTTCAAATCCCTTTTCTTTGCGGGCATGATCCAGCTTGCTGGTAAGATGATTAAATGCCTCTTTTTATTCTAAAGTTAAGAATGCTATGCTGTACGAAGATTTTCTTCCAAAATAAGATTAAAACATTTTAGGGAAGTTGGTAATCAATGGGCTTTAGAAGAAGCAAAAAGAAATCTTCAGAGGCATTATCTTATTGTGGGTGTTACTGAGGAGTTATCAGATTTTATACTGGTTCTTCAATCAATTTTGCCGAGATTTTTCAAGGGTGCTCATAATCTCTTTTTGCATAGTAAGTAATGGTAAATTTACATAAAAATAACTTGAAGCCATTCTCAATAAATTTTTTTTTTTAGATAATAAGTCTCACTTGAGACAAACTACACAAAAGATTGAGCCACTTCCAGAAACAGTGAAAAAAATACAAAAAACTGTAGTTTGGAAGATGGAAAACGAACTTTACAATTATGCCTTATCTCAATTCCATGCTCTAAAAAGACGTGTCATAAACGCTTCTGTGCAAGATGTTAATCAGCGTTTTTTCTATGAAAAAATTAGACCAAAGTAGGTAGACTTTTTTACCCACTGATTTGATTTTTACAAAATTTTCATGTATTGAAAAATAGTATTTTCAAGTTTAATCAACTTACAAATCTTTGTGAAAGAAATAATGTTGATTTCTTATATCTCTTCTATCTACATGTATAAAACATAAAAAAATTTGTTTTACTTTATACAATTTTAACTGTGAACTTTTGAATGTTACATAAAAATGTGCTATTTCTATTTTTTTACAAAATCTTATTTAAATAGTTTTATTTAGGGTTATATGCGTGTTTTTATACTTCAATGGAGTATTTAATCATTTAAAAGTACTACCTTATTCTTGTTCTTAGTAAGTAACTGAATTTTCCTAAGAATATTATTAATTATACAATGTTTGGAAAAGACGTTCCATTTCCGTAAGCGTATAGACTGTACGAAAAATCCAGATAATAATGAAACCAAACAATGTGATATTAAAAATGTAATTATTGTCTCAGTTGAAAAACCGTATATTATTTTAAAAAAATAAATACTTGTTACTATATAAATAAAACCTCAGCTTCCACTATCACAAGGCCTCAATGCAAACATATAAACTGGATAAAGTCCTTGTGGCATACTTTGCTGCTTTTCCTCGCTGATACAAAGAAATCCAGATTTTTTAAATGCTTCCACTAATCCTATGTACGGACGAGTCATTGATGAATCTCCCTCATCAATTTCTACCAGATTAGAACTTGTGACGTTTTCTTTTATTACCAACACACCATTCTTTTTCAGTCCTTTTCTACAAATACAAAATCACCTTTAATAAGTGTATCAAACATTGATTAGAACATTGTTATGAATCTATTTTTCATGCTTACTTGCAGTTGTGGAAAAATTTGTTTAGGTCATCATTATTCAAATGACCCAGCACCCATTGGCACCATATAACGTCATAAGTATTTGGTTCTGGACAGAAATCTTGAAGACCTACGTAAGAATCGGCAAATTGTATTTTACCTGCAAACCCTTTTACCCTTTTACCCTTTTTAACTCCCTTAGGAAATAATTAAATGCAGGATTCACTCACCAACAGAAAAAAATTTCCCAATTTTGTTGGAAGACTTTTTTAAATACGTCTTAGCCTGCTCCAAAAATTTTGGGTTTTGCTCCACCAGATCAACAACGTCAAAATAGTTTGCCAACAAATTGCCTGTAATTCTGCCAATACCAGCACCACAATCCAAAGCTCGTTCCCTTCCCAAACCTTCTTGACTCTAAAACCAACCGGATTAATCGTCAGTCACTTAAATAAAAAATTTAATTCACGAGCACATTGCAACAACGTACCTTGAAAAGGGACTTTAGAAACAGTTTCGAGCCACTGATGTCTGTCTTTGAAATGTATCCAAAACCTCCTAGCATACCGTCAACCGTAGGTGGTATACCATCCCAGTATTTAGCTGCATTTTCGTAAAATCCCTTTTGCTGCACAATCGATTCGAAAACCTCCTGGTCCATCACATTTTCAACAATTTTCGTCTCCATTCTGTTGACGAACAATCAATCAGAACGGCCGTCCACAAGGAGATGTCAACTCTTTTCATTAGGCACTCGTTCTATGTACTTACTACTTAACTGTTGATTTTTTTTCAAATAACTCTAATCAGGTAAATCAGGCCGCCTGATTTCACCATCCGATTTGTTCTGAAGTTCCACGTTCCCTTGAATTAAAACTAACCAATCCGACTTCCCAGTTCCCCCGCACTTGACAGACAGACCAGCTGATGACATTTTATAGATAGCTTATCATGCATGTCGTTGTAAATTGTAGTTTCGGGACAACTGTTGTGTGAAAAAAACAGGTTTTTTTTACTGTTTATTGTTAAGGTATTAACCCAGGATAAAGGATGGCTGGACCAGATTTACCGGAGACACCGTCACAGCTTAAGAGTATCCATCCGTACTTGAAGATTGCAAACGAACACGATGCTCGAGACATTGTTGTCAGCTACTGGTGTGAGTGTAACATTTTTATCGTTACTTCGGGAATTAAACCATTTCATTAAAACTGTCCACCTGAAAGTGCCATGTAAATCACGTCTTTCAGCAAGAAAGGGATAACTTATTGATTTGTATTAATTTCAGGTCGGCTGTATGCTCTACAAACCGGTTTGAAACTGTCAACAAAGACCACCGAAGAGACAAACTTTCTTTTGAAGCTGATGGATTGGCTAGAAAGCATGAAAAAGGCGAATCACGATAACGAGGCCATCACAAACGACGTTGCAGCTCAAGCTCACATTGAGAACTGGGCTCTAAAACTCTTTTTGTTTGCCGACAAACAGGACAGGGCTTCTAACTTCAGCAAGGCCGTTATACAGAGTTTTTACACTGCTGGTCTGCTGTACGATATTCTTTCGGTATTCGGGGAGCTTAGCGAAGAGGTTGTTCAGAATAGAAAGTACGCCAAGTGGAAGGCTGCTTACATACATAATTGCTTGAAGAATGGTGAGACACCCATACCTGGACCAATGAAGGAGGATGACGATGATTCCAATGAAAACGTTGACAACGATTCAGGTAAAGTTTTTAGAACTGTTATGGTTTCTTGTATTTTTTTTTTTTTTTACTGCATTTAGATAGTTTTTTGTTCTCATTTTTCAAGTCATTTAACCCCCCTCATAGTGCAGTTTCATGTAAATTCATAATAATCGTTCCCTTTCTTATACAAAAAAAAAATTAAATTAAAGATGAATCAAATTTTCTTTGAACAGCTGATAATGAGGATAACGAGGATAACGGGAATATGCAAGATTACGGTAACTCGATAATTTTGAATTTCAGGCTTGACTAAAGTCTTATGCTTTCTTCAATAGACCCAGCAAAAAATACTTAGATACTACCTAAATACAAAAAACAATTTTGTTAAATGATTTTGTGCATTGATGTTTAATTTTAGGCAGCATGTCGAAATCTACTCAACCAACATTGCCTACTCATCCTATGATGCCCATGCAACCTACTCTGCCATCAACTCCACCAACTAACATGGGAGCATTTGGTTTTCCATCGGTACCAGGTATGTCATGCATTACAATTCTAATTGATATTTCATCATTTTTAAGCAACTGAGTATGAGGATAACGAAAATAAAAACGATGGTAGATTTTTATAACTTTTTGTGATTATAAAGTTTAACCAAAGATAATTTAACTTGTTTTTAAAAATTTTTAAGCAGTCAAAATCAAGGCCGTTGAAAATAATGATAACGAAAATTCTAGTAATTTCAAATCAGCGTCGGTGTTGTGTCGAAAGCGATACTTGGTTATTTTTTTTTAACTTGCAAATTACGGCTCTTGATATAACTGTTAAATTACTTATGCCAAGTTTTTCAATTTATAAAAAAATATTCTAAGCAGTTGAAGCTGAGAAAAATAATGACGAAAACAATGAACAATCCGGTAACTTTTAAACAAATTATTTCTTAAATGTTAGGTTTTTACCGCACGCACGAGGCTTATATGCATTTTTCAACAGCACCGCTTTCTTGTCATGGGCGTTTATTTGCTAATACGAATGATTTAATGAAAATATACAAGTGTTTACAAGGGTATACCTTATAAAATGGAATAAGTAGTAAGTTTTGTTTGTGATAGAACCGCATACGTACAATCCAGCCCCAACACCCACCAATCCTGGCGTCGGTAATATTGCACCATTCAATAGTAATACGCCAACGTTAACAGCTGGAGGTGAACGACATTTAATTTTGTTGCATTGAAAAATTTTTCATTGCTGGTGCGTATTTTTAATCTGTTAAAATGAATTTAAAGGTGGCTTCGAGTTAACCGTCGAGCAGACGGAAAAAGCCCAGAAATACATTAAATGGGCTGGCAGTGCTTTAAATTATGATGACGTACCAACAACGATCACGAATTTACAGAAGGCTCTGCAACTCTTGACGACTGGCAAAGATCCTGTTTGAAAATACTTGAGGTTGTCGCTCACTTTTTCACGTAATTTAACTGTTGCTTGCAAAGTTTTATATATTTTAAGATTTTTTTTTTTAAATTACTATAAATAAAGGATATTTTTAGAAAAAGGCGAGAGAATACTATTACACTCACAAAGTTTGAGACGCCTTGATAGCTTTGTAAATAATACAATCACGATATCTGTACATTACGGATTTTAGTCAGTAAACAAATGAAACAAAGCCTTACATTTCGCACGTCTATGGTATCTATTTTGCTGAAAATAAATAACCCACAAATTAAACTTATTCTGATTTATTAAATGAACACATTGTACAATTAACTTTACATCGACAATTGTATTTTATATACTTGTTGTGAAGGAAGAGAAAACAATCTTAATTTCGAAAAAAAAGATTAAACTATTCATCTATTGTGATTTTTGTGTTTGTACATATTAAGGGTAATAAATATTTGATGACGCGTACTGTATCGTGAAAAATACTCTTTGAAGTATAACTTCATAGATTTTTATTTAATGAATGAATAAATAAAATACTTGGAACAAGTAACATCACGACAGAGTTTTTAAGATCGTACATCACGTTTAAAATACGTGTCTACTTTAATTATGCTGTTTCGGCGCGTGTGTGCAATTGCATCCTACCTAACTAGATTTATGTTTATAAATGTGCACGTTTGTATGAACAATAACATTATTTTCGAGTAGAAATACCTTAGCAGCGCATCAGCTGCAGGATTTAATGTCAAAAGAGTAGATCAAGGCTACGTTCTATTCGACTTATTTGTAAATATTCGGCGAATTTTCCTGAGTAGTATAAAGTGAGAAAATTTTGTAAAAATCGTTTGTTTCGTGCTTAGAAGATAAAAAAAAAAAAAAAAAAAAAGCACAGTATTATGTTTTTATCGTCTTGTTTTACGGTTACTCGAGTCTCTTTGACAATACCGTCATTCGATTGTTCTTTTCATTTTTAAAATTATTTCACTATAAACGCAGACTCGATCGTCTAAAAATCTGCATTTTAAGGCGGTAAATTTTTTTTACTAAAGTCCTATTTTTTTTGGCAATTAATTTTTCTCCTCTATTTTCGTGAAAAGCCTACATGGATCGTCACACAGTCAATCAATCACTTATGTTTAAAAAAAAAAATATATCAACGCTCCTCTACGAACGTGCATATACATAGTATACGATAACAACAAAGTTCATTATTCCTTCATCGTAGGCATGTCGAGTTGACTAGATTCTTCATATTGGACGACGATGACCCGTCATTGAGTATACATAGGTAGTAGTTGTGTTTCCATCGCTTGGCATGCGAAAAATTGTGAAAACCAAAGAATTGGAGACTTGATTCCGTTTTTCCTTGAACACGGCTTCAGTCTTGCTTCTTCGTTCTATCGTCGACTCCGTTGACCGTCGCGGCCAAGTTTTCTTTTCGCCGCAGCTGCCAGTCTATTACCAGCCGACCCGTCAACATGAATGAGAACACCTGCGCATTTTTCGATACAAACATTATTTGTACAGTCAAGATCAAAATGCACTGGTAATGTGAAACGGAAAAATCGGTAAGCTCCCTCACCAGCGCGGGCGCGATCCTCTCGAATTTGTCGTTGACCATGTAGTGCGAGTAAAGCGACAGCAGCATGAGCATAACGAGCACGCCGTTGGAGGCGTTTTTTATTTTTTCTGAAAAAGAGAGAAAAAATAAATAAATAACAATACAGTACAGCAAAAAGTATGGATGCTGTTCGAACGCGGCCTAGGAATAAAAGGGTCAAGTAGTATAACCCAGGAACAGTCAGACCGGCCGAAATAACTGAATGTGTTTGGTCACTCGTATATATGTATACAGTTGTCTGTTTTTGAAGCAAATATTATGATTGCCCGAGAGAATGAGGGCAAAGAGAGCCGAAAACGTACTGCTCGGGACGAGGGCCATGGCCAAGCCGGAGATGATCTCCAACGAGCCGACGACTCGCCTGAACCACTTGCTCGGCACCTTGAAGCCCAGCGTCGCCGCCAACGGGAAGACCTTCGCATACTTCACGTACTCCTTTCTCTGCGAACAAAATCACGGATTGTTGCTTTTACGATCGAAACATCGATTTATCATGTACATTGTGTTGCAGGGAAAAAAAAGAGGCTGGGTTGTAGATGCGTGGGAACTGTAGCCAAGTTGTCGGGCAGAAATAGCAGCTGTTTTCGCGTGTGTACGAAAGCGCGTCAGATGATTTTGCTTAAATTGTGTATACGTCGATTTGTACCTTTTTGGCTCTTGGACGTTTCATTGTTTTCTTTTTTTCCTTTTAGTATGACTGACGGGTGCTCGAGAGCTTACGCTCGTGGTTGTCGAAAAGCATTTTTGCGGTTAAAACCGGCGCGAGCTACCGATCGATATTTTTCATACATGCAAAATTCTAGACTGTTCCGTTCAATCTTAGACGAAACGGACCGATCGAATGATTGAAATTTTTTATTTCCTAGTCCTCGAACACGAGTACTTACACACGTACACCGGACCTGTTGAATTAAAAGAAGGGGGACCTCGAACTTTGAAAACTCTACGCGAATCGACTTTTGGCTTTTCATTCGTGGTCTATTGTTCGGGCATACACACCGAGAACAAACAGCTCGCCCTCGTTAGATTCAATAAAAAGGCATTCATGTACCCCGAAAAAAAAAAAAACATCTCGGCGCTTTGAAAGATTCTTTTCACGCCAATTAAACCATACAACTTTTTTCTCTTTTCTCCTCCACACGTATAGTTTGAGGGTTGCTCGATCAGATGAAAGCTTCAACTTTTTTTTTTTTTTTTTTTTGGTGAACAATGTTATATATTTGTAGATACAAAAAGAAAAGCTCAATCGGATGTTTCACGAGATAAATGACCGAACAAACGTGTGTTTGTACTGTTTGAAAAAAATCAAGCTTATCTCTGTCGTTTTCGGGTATTTAATTCACTCTCGGGAGGAGCTGACAAAACGATCCAGCACGTGTTTTGTCATGGATCAATGGACTCGAATAATAATGAGAAAAAAAAAATGAAAAAAAGATTTTTACAACAGGTGCATCAAAAAAATCTCGTCATTTTCCTCAACGCAAACACGTTGTTGAACTTTACACGCCGTCAGAGTGGGTATATATGTATTGTATACAGGGTATAGGTACATAAATGGGCGAGTGTTACGTAATTAACCGGCATATATTATGTATAGTATACGTGATTGCACGGCAGGGGTAAATTTTCACGGGCATCGCTTTAACGGAAATAACCGTGAATCACTGCACGCTCATCCCCCCAATGTGTAAATATATAGACGCAAAAAAAAAAAAAAAAAAAAAAAAAAAAAAAGAGCTGGGTCTCTATTGAGATGCCGCGCAAAAAATAGCTACAGTATCGAGTTCGCGCGTGTCTCTCGGACGAGAGAGATAATATTTATATATACATTGTAGATCTGCGAGAGAGGCTTGACGATATCAAACGCCGGTGTGTATAAATACACGAGAGATATGGTACCGAATCCGGGAAGAGTTTTAAATATAGGCTTTGTCTCGTCTCATCCACATGTATACGTATACACGCGCGCGAGCTTAATTTTTTCTGAACTCGGTCCTCGCGTGTCGTTTGTGCAAAACTAGTATATAATTATACGCACGGAATTACATAAGAAAGAAAGAGAGAGAGAGAGAGAAAAAAAATAAGGTGTTAAGGGCCTCCTCTCATCTCCTCTCAATAAAGTGACTTGTTGGTTGTGCGAGTACTTATATTCATGCCAGTTTCGAGCCAGCGGATAATGGCAAATTTAGATTTTCGGGGTAACGCGTAAAGTATACGGATGTATATAGACGCGGGTCCGAAAACTGTCACGCTCGTGCGGCCTCCGCGTGACACACAGGGATTTCCGGGTTTCCCTGATGCTCTTCTTCGCACAAACGATAAATCGCGGTTGACGAATAACGAGCGAATCGGCCGGCTCGGAAATTTCACTCCAAGTATATATAGCTCCGCGGGACAATGAAACGCGCGGGTGGCGGGTGTCTAGGCCAGTGTCGCCGTGGGTAAAGCGAAAACAACGCTGGTGGGGGGTACACACTACACGTATATACGTAGTTGTGCTGGTGTATGTGTAAGGTGGGTAAATAAAACGAAGGTCTGGCGGCTGAACTTTGGCAAAACGCGCAGCAGACGGGAAGACAAACGGGTCCAAGATCGCGAGCGAAAGCGAGACGACGACATGAAGGGGGTGGCAAAAAACAGGGGCCGAGGGGAGGGGGTGGCCGACTCACCAGGTCCTTGTGAAGTTCCTTGCTCGTGTAGGAGGTTAGCTTCGTTGTGCCGGCAAAGACGAAGAACAGCCCCAAGAGGATGGACAGCGACTTGAGGACGAGCGAGGAGCCCATTTTTTTTTTTCTTTTTTTTTCGCACCACACCGCGGGTTGTTACACCATCAACCAAAAGGACTGACTCCGGACTCGTTTCGGACGATCGATCACTTTCGTTCGAATGAAAATTGAAATGAAAAAAAAAAAAAAGGGGGGGGGGAAATTCCACTCTCCTATACGTCAGGTAGTGCGGGTCGAGTCGTTGAAACGAAACATCGATAATTGATCATAAAAATGTTTGTCCAATGAAACACGCGCACTGCACATATAGATGCACACCCCTGTGAGTTCTTTTGAATCCCGGCCGCACCCGCGTCACTCGTGTACGGGGACGACGCGAGCACTACACTGCAGCATACCAGTATAAAGCGTCGCCGACGACGACTGACCAGGACTGACGCGTTGTTGACGAAGAGAGGCGGTGGTGTACAGTATCAGAGATTAGTAGAGAGATTGCTGACTGCAATGCTACGGCGCGAGTTCACTTTTGGCCACTGTTTCGAGCGCCCCGTCGCGGCCAAGCGGTCGAACCAGGCACACATATTTTTTTTTTTATTTGAGAAGCGTGGAGGGGGTATACCGAGTGTGTGCCTACAGATTCGCGTGGAAATGGGCATGTAGGCACATACTTCGGAGACGCGTGGAAGGGGTATACTGAATATGTGCCTACGGAGAGAGGAGTGGTGTGCATGGAAATGCCGACTACAGCTATATAACTATATATACCCGCGTATATCATAGCGAAAGAAAGCAACGAGTCTTTCTCGCTATATACTTATACTTACTAACTTCTTAAATAAGGTCTTAGAAATTAAGGGGAAATAGAGAAGAAAAAAAGATTTCACATCTAATATTTGTAAAATAAAAAAACCTATTTTAATTTACAATTCTCTATAACATATGAAAGTTTAAGAGAGGCTAGCCATATTATTTTTCGAAAATTAAATCATACAAATAAATGTTTACG
>NW_019379523.1:1212673-1229969 GCF_000648655.2 Copidosoma floridanum | reverse complement strand
AGCTAAATATTTTTTCAACGTACTTTGATACGCAGTACTAAACGAAAATCCAAAGTATAAGAAGAACTAAAAAATAAATGCCTTGAAAGTCTGAGGTTCCAATTGCGTAAACATTTATTTGTATGATTTAATTTTCGAAAAATAATATGGCTAGCCTCTCTTAAACTTTCATATGTTATAGAGAATTGTAAATTAAAATAGGTTTTTTTATTTTACAAATATTAGATGTGAAATCTTTTTTTCTTCTCTATTTCCCCTTAATTTCTAAGACCTTATTTAAGAAGTTAGTAAGTATAAGTATATAGCGAGAAAGACTCGTTGCTTTCTTTCGCTATGATATACGCGGGTATATATAGTTATATAGCTGTAGTCGGCATTTCCATGCACACCACTCCTCTCTCCGTAGGCACATATTCAGTATACCCCTTCCACGCGTCTCCGAAGTATGTGCCTACATGCCCATTTCCACGCGAATCTGTAGGCACACACTCGGTATACCCCCTCCACGCTTCTCAAATAAAAAAAAAAATATGTGTGCCTGGTTCGACCGCTTGGCCGCGACGGGGCGCTCGAAACAGTGGCCAAAAGTGAACTCGCGCCGTAGCATTGCAGTCAGCAATCTCTCTACTAATCTCTGACAGTATGTACAGCCCAGTCAGCCCACTTGAGAGCGCCGGCGCGACTATCCGCGCGTTTACATATATATATATTATTTGTTGAAAGCGCTCTCCCCGCTAGCAGAGGGTGAGTTTGTATATATGTATATACATCGCGCGCGCGACGCCAGAAGGGAAGAAAAAATAAAGGGATGGTTAAACGTTACATTTACTTATATTATGTGTACATACAATATATCAGTTTGCAATAAACGTTTCTCCCACCCCCCCCACCCCCAAATCTCGGATAGTTTTTTACATCATCTCGTCGTGTCTTTTTTTATTTTTTATTTAACGTCTATTCTCATGGTTGCCCGAGTTTTATTTCGTTCCCTTTGGTTTTTCTGTGCATGGTTGTTCGTTTCGATTGTCTCAACCGATCCAGGGCTGCTCCCCCCCCCTCCCTATGTGAGTCTTCCTACCCTCCTCGGATGTTTGCTCTGCAGCTGCTTCATCAATCGCCTGCAGTCTTGGTCCTATTTTCTTTCTCTCTCCCCCTTTCTCTGCAGTTCTTACATGCATGCAAGAGCAAGGCAGGAGTCATGCGTGCATGCAGAAGGGAAGCGATCGTTAATCGATTTGAGACGGGGGTCGGTGACCCGTGTGTTTTTGCTTGAGGGTTGTACGCTATGGACTAGTTTCTTTTTTTTTTTTTTTTTTTCTCGTTCGAATTTTTCGTGTTTCGATCGAGTCTACGATATAATATCTGATGCATCGATGGGCTCTCTGGTATAATAATCCTGCAAATGCGCCACGATTCGAGGGATCCGCCTCTTGTTGGTTTTTGCCTCGTTACCGATCCCCATGCAGTCCCTCTGATTCGACTACTCCGCTTGTATATTGACTGTCGGTGCGATCGACTCGATCGTAAAACATGTAAAAATCGGTATTTACGAGTGTTCATTTGTTTCCGCGTCATACAGGTTTTGGGTTGAATTTGGCACGCGCGACTCTATATAGCCTGTACTTACAGTGCAAAACAGAGCAAACAGACGCGGTAAAGAGAAATGTCGTTCAATTTGAGGGATTTTTTTGCCGATACACTTGCCTTTTCTATTTATAAACATGTATAGACGTCGTCACGCACGTGAACGTCAGAGTCGTATACAGTGTAATGTACCGTACACACGTTGTGAAGTAAGTATATATATATATAAACGCTGCGAGCCATCAGCGAGGACTCGAGAGGAGGTATAGAAAGAAAGAGTTGGAGGAGAGGAATGGAGTCGTCGTTCGTGCACCGCATTCCTGAAATTTTGCGTCTACAGCTCTCTCTCTCTCTCTCTGTATACATACCGATACGCGCAGCTATCGATGGGTACATACAGTTACATCGTACTCTACTTGTTTTGCGTGTATTATGTCGTTTAAGTTCGTTAATAATAATTATATGAAATTTATGGTACGGTGCAGGGTATAATAGGTGTGCTTGTGTACAGGCGATGATGAGTGCCCAGAGTGCCGTGGCGAGTAAAGTCGCGTTCCACATTGGAAGCCAATCTTTGTTATTGGTGAATTGTGCGAGTTAAAACCGTATGTGCATGGATGATCGGTAAATCACGGGCTCGTTGCGGTTCGTTTGTAATTGAACAAATCGAGCGGTATAAAATGTGAAGCGCGTACGGGTTATAAAAATAGGTGCAGTTGGTCACAAAAATCGGTAAATAACCAAGTGTATCATGAAGAATTCGAGGGGACGCAAGTCCTCGGAAGCTTACCAGGAGCTGGACGAGGTTCGGGGATCCGAGTTGAACCATGTGTCCATCAACTCGTCCATTGGGACGGGTGTGCCAGGCGACCTTGGCCTTGACAGGTCCCTGGAACTCACTTCGGTGTCCGTCGTTCCCGATGGTAAACAATAATTTCTTTTTTTCTTTTTTTCATATACACTGAGCGTTATTATTATTACCTATTGAAAAATACTGATCTTGGAAAACTAACTGTGTGCATTTTTATGCTGTTCTAATATTGTACATATATGTATATTATAAGTGTTTTCTAAAACTAATAATTTCAAATATGGTTTGTGGGTTTAGTTTATAATCTATGCTAATAATATATATACTTTGTGTACATATGTATTTGTATATATTTGTACGTAGGATGAAAAAAATAAATTAAAAAAAAACTTTTATATAATCCTCATGTATCTGTTTACTGACGAATTTCGCTGAAGGATATGGCTAATCGAATATATAATATTGGTGTGTGAGAGAGGGGGCACTTGGGCTGCCAAGATGTTTTTTTGGAACATGATCACACAAGCTTCTGTATAGGCATGACAATGACAAATAAATATTGCCAAATCCGCTTCTATACCTACTTACACGTCTTATTTGTGTTTGCAGAGTTTCTTGCAATGGTGAGCTTATTTTACGATTTTGTATGTACCATAATTTTGTTTTCTAAATTACGCACGATATACTTTTTTGTTGAAAATCTTGTAGCATGCCTTAAAAATGTATGATAACGAAGGTGGCAAAAAATTAGACGAGAATAATTTGATGACCATTTTACTCAACAGACACCTTCACGGTCAGCCAAGCGATAAATCTGCTTGGATTTGGAAGGTTCCAAGTGAAATTGTCCCTGTTCACTGGACTCTGTTGGATGGCGGACAGTATGGAAATGACGATACTCAGCATCCTAAGTCCAACGTTGCACTGCGACTGGGGAATATCGAGATATCAACAGGCCCTGACTACGACAGTCTGTATACCCGAGTTTTTCCTTTTTTCCAAAAACTTGATTTATTAATTGTACAATGTACACGTGGTACATGTAATTCATGTTCAGGTGGTGTTTCTCGGTATGATGCTCAGCTCGACCTTTTGGAGTAACTTGAGCGATCGTTACGGCAGAAAACAGTCTCTCACATTGTGCGGAGTGTTGCTGTTTTACTACGGGTTTTTGAGCTCTTTCGCCCCGAATTTCCTATGGATTTTGTTGCTTCGCGGTTTGGTTGGCTTTGCTATTGGCTGTGTTCCTCAATCGTGAGTACTTTGGACTCGATGACGATTTCTTAAATCATATATCATATATCATCCATCCTTGTGATTTTTCAGAGTTACTTTGTACGCTGAATTCTTACCCGCCGAACAAAGGGCCAAGTGCGTGATTCTCTTGGACGTAGGTGTTGTTTTTTTTTTTCTCATATTTTATTGTCGCAATATCAAATATTGATGTGTATGACCATTGCAGTGTTTTTGGGCTCTCGGCGCTTGTTTCGAAGTGGCTCTAGCATTGGTGGTGATGCCGAATCTCGGGTGGAGGTGGCTCTTGGCACTGTCTACGATCCCTTTGTTTTTGTTCTCCATCATAACACCGGTAATTTCGAGAATTTTTTTTTTTTTTTTTTTTTTTTTTTCTTCAAATATGAAGCACCAATACTGAATGAAATCGCGTTACAGTGGTTGCCGGAATCAACGTCGTTCGACATGATGACAGGACGCACGGACAGAGCCCTGTCGACCCTGGAAAGAATAGCTCGTGAGAATGGGAAACCAATGCCTCTGGGACGCCTAGTCCTCGATCGCGTCTATCCGACCTGCAAGGGCAGGCTTGTCGATCTGCTCAACAAGGACATGTACAAGACGTCGATACTACTCTGGCTCGTGTGGTAATAATTGTTTTGGCGCGATATTTGCGAGTAGGAGAATAAACGAGACAAAAATAACGGAGATCTATCGTGTACAGGATGTCGAGTGCCTTTTGCTACTACGGCGTGGTGCTGATGACCACCGAGTTATTCGACACGTCGGCCGATCAGTGCGGCGAACAGGCGGAGGAGCGCATCCAGGAACGTCAGTGCTTGATCAATTGCCAGTTGAGTCGTAGCGACTACATGGACCTGCTGTGGACGACGTTGGCCGAATTCCCGGGTATATTCTGCACCATCAACGTCATCGAGAAGATAGGCCGTAAGCGGACGATGGCCCTGCAGCTGGTCATGTTCGCTGGGGTCGTGTGCTTCTTGGGGCGCGCTTGTCGGCTCAGCCGTTTCGTCCTGACCGTGGGGCTGTTCCTGGCTCGTGGTCTCATCGCCGGGGTCTTTCAGGCTGCCTACGTCTACACCCCGGAGCTCTATCCGACCTATTTGCGGAGTACCGGGGTGAGCGCGTGTAGCTCCATGGCCCGGCTCGGCGCCATGGTCACACCTTACGTGGCTCAGATATTGCTCAGGTGGTCCGTTCCTACGGCCATGGGGGCTTACGCCCTTACCGCGCTGTGCGCTGCCTTTGCCATCGTAGCTCTGCCCGCGGAGATCAGGAAGCCTTGAGAGTAGTGTGTAGGTACTTTCGACAGAAAATCCTTCATTCTGTTGGATATAACCCTTTGCAATATCTTTAGTTGTTATTTTCTTTTTTTTTTTTTTTTACTATTTAGCAGATAGTGTTTTTTATAAAGAGTTGACTTGTTTATTTCAGAGGCTACAGTTTTAGGTGTTAGTTTAGCGTGGATTTTTTCCAAGTACGTCTTTTCAGATGAGCTAAACCGAGATTAATATTTTGTTATCCCTGCATAAGTTTAAAGAAAAACATCTGACGGTAGAAAATGCGTTTTTTGTACGAATTATTTTTTTTTTTTTTCTACGATTGTTATTACAGTGCGTTTAAATTGCGAAATTGTACATAGACTTTTATCATTGACTTTATTATTGTGCGTAGGTCGCAACAATTTTTATTAATTATTATTGAGTTGTATTAGAGATTTACAATAAACGAATCGAACAATAAAATCGTCAAGCATCATCACAACAGCTTTAACATGAAACAATTTCAACAACAACAACAACAACAACAACAACAACAATAACGACGTCTCCTGTATAGCTCACATATATCCCCATAGGTTTTTGGAGAAAAATGTATTTATACTTACTATTAAAATTTACAATTTTAGTCGCAGTCTTTGGTGAAAGCTCTATAACGTTACGGTGGTGACATAAAAAAATATAAGCTCTGATGTTTCTTTGGATAATTAGTAGTAGGTATGTATATAGGTACACACGCGCAATTACAGCGTTATCTTGAAGGTACGTTTCCGGGGCCGCAGACAAACGCTATCGCGACAAGTGGAGCCGCAGCAGGACCAGTGTGGGCCAGGATAGCCCGGGTGACCGTGACCGCAGCCCTTGTAGCCCCCTTGGATTCGAACAATTATAATTGTCAATACTGAAAAACTCTGGTGCACCACCGAGTTTTATTGTACAATTAGATATCTATTTACCTGGCATCGTTCCATTGCAAGCACAAGTGGCTTCCATCTTTCCTCCGCTCGAGCAGAACGTGCTATCGTTTCATGCAACAAACATCATTTATATTTGTGGGTAATAGTAAGGTTCCAAGTCGCGCATAAAAGTAGCCAGATCTCGATCATACCAGCAATGATAAATACCGCTGTGCAGTGTCCTCGAGTTGGTTTTCCTCAAACTGTCGTACTGCGCTGCGGAATCAAATAAATCACACATTACACTGTATTTGGTATGTTCACGTATTAGAGATCAAGTAAGTGTCTCATTTTCAAAACTTTGTTCGACAACACACTCGTTGAAGTATCCTTAAATGGAGGAAAACAACGTGTGCGACGTATACCTTGCACTTCAACCGGGACCCCGAGGAACCTGAGCCGTTTGGCAATAACGAGCTCCAGACTGAGTATCTCGACGTTGGAGCCGTTGGCGAGCAAATCCTCGCCCACGAAAATGGCGTCGATGAGGTGCCTCGCCCGACGAAGCCGCGAGTACTCCTGAATCCTCTCCCTGGCCTCCCTCGAGTGCGACGATATGCTCGACCGACTGCGCGCGTGGCTCGCCCTCGGCACTCTACCGATGAGATGTTAAAAAAAAAGAGAGAGTCACACCCAAAAAAGAAAAAGTCCCCTTACCTGTCCCTGTCGGAGTTGATGTCGAGGGCCGTGCGCGCCCTGAATTCCCCGGGCTCGAAGACCCGCTCGCTGTACTCGGTGAGCAACGAGTTGAGCAGCTTCTTGGCCCTCCGCAGAGCCGCCGCCAGCCGCAGGGCAGCCCTGGACCCGGCGCTCGTCGCCTCCTCGCTCGCGTGGCCCCGATGAGTCCCTCGCCACATGCACTCCTTGCACGTGACCATCTGGCACGCGAGGCAGTGGAAGCGCAACGGGTGCGCCGGGTGGGCCAGGCACACGGCGACCCGGCGAAGGGCGCTCGCCTCCCAGAGGGGACGGGTCGCGTGACCTCGACCGGGACTCGGGCTGCGGTACTGGGCCTCGTGCTCCGGGCCGCAGTCGTCGCAAAAGTTGCACAGACACGCCGGACAGTGCTGCGTCGCCTGCCGATTCATACACATATACTTATACATACGCTCGATTTATTTTTGATTGCAAAAGTGTCCCGTGTAGGTATACATCTCAAAGGGGGATTTTCCTCTTCCTCGATTGGAAATCGTTTTGGTTTTCCCAAGATGAAGATCGAGATGGCGTGCACCTGTATATTACACGTATGTACGTATAAAGTCGTGGCTGGAAAATACTTATTACCTGCACCTCGTCGGCGCAAGCGTCGCAGCACACGGCCCTCTGGGAGAGCCTTCGGCGGACCGCGTAGATGACGAGCCGGTGCTGGAGCGGATAGTGCGGAGGCGGGGGTGGCGACGACCCGTACTTGGGCAGGGGAAAGTCGCACAGCGGGCAGCCCTCGACCGCTCGCCTGTTGCAGCTCGCGCTACGACCCTCGACCCCCAGCTCCTGGGACGATCCTGCGACAGCGCCGACGATTTAACATCATTTCCAGGTGTGAAATTTGATGGGGATGAGTCGTGTGCTTTACCGTAGCAGTAGTCCTTGCTCATGAAGTCGTCGACGCAACCGGTGCAGACCGAGTGTAGACAGGGGAGTAGCCTCGGCTCTTCCATCTTGCCGTTGCACCTGGGACACCAAAAGTCCTGCTCGTTCAACTGATCGCTGGCCGCAAGGGCACGTCTCGTTGTCGTCGCGTTCGGACACCCTTCGTTTTGCTCCTCCGTCGTGGTCGTCGTACCGTACGAGTTGTACGTACCCGAGGAGGAGGTGGGCAGAGTCGGTTCATGCTGCTTCTGGGCACGTGGATTTTTCCTAAAATCAAACATACGTGTGTAAAGGTATATGTATATGCTGATTGGGTTTCGCTGCCCTGTATACCGTGTACTTAATGTCTACCTGCAGTCGAGCGATTCTGGGCCGGCAATGTCCTTGGAGGCGACGCGGATCTTCTTCGGGTTCCTGCACTTCCAGCTGCCGAATATAAAAGCAGCCTCCCTATTGCCGGTTTTGGCGCTCTTGACGGGCTCGTTGTTGTTCTCCCTCGCGTCCATTGGCTTATTGGATTTTGGGCTTTTTTATTATTATTTATATATAAACAAAGCGCCTTTCACACGTGCTGCGCTATATAGTGACAGTGTGGCAATGTCGCGCGACGAGGATCGAAACCTCAGGACAGCAGCGAGCTGATTGACGTTGTCCCTCCTCCTCTTCGCGGTGACTTTTACTCGTCATGTTGTTAAAAGGATCGGATGATTGCTGTTGATTGTTTTGGCGTCTGAAAGTTTCGTACAGATTTCCTTTTATTGTTTACTTTGATCGATAAATGTGTGTGTGTGTGTTAGTACACGGTCATTGGGATATGTTGAAATTCGCAGCCTCTAAAATCGCGCTTATGTGTAGAGACGTACAAGTTATACGTACACGGACACGGCACTCGAAAGCGTCGCGCGTTAAACGTCAAGAAAAAAAAGCTTTTTTGGTGAATGAGAGTGGTAGAAGCCAACGATGAAATCGTCGATTACACATCAATGTAAAAGGATTCTCGATCGGAGATAAAGAAAATCGTCACAAAAACATGTAATTATTATTATTATTATTATTATTATTATTATGTATCACGCACTCGTTGGAATATTATATGCACCCACTATGGGAGTTTTCGGTAACTTTGGGCGTCAACGTTCCGTGTAACGAAACAAAAGAAAAAGAAAGGTCCACTCTGTGTTGCCTACCCCACAAAAATCGAGAGCACTTTCAGCAGCCGATGCAACGCGCGAGAAAGCAGGACGAGCACTGAACTAACGGTCAAAGACAAATGGATGGTAGAGTAATAATACTTTGTACTGGCAAAATTATTATTATTGTGTTTACTTCGTGCAGTCCAAAGATGTATAAACGAGTAGGTGTATAAACGGTGCATGCCCCGTGAGAGTATAAAATATACAAAAGCCAATTTTAGCAGAAGACGATCGTCGTACTCTCTCTCCCTCTGGGGAGGGCGGAAAAAAAAGCTCGCGACGACGACGCTCTTAAACTTTTACATGTGTATATGTATGCATGCGCAGCGCGCAATCAACGCAAACACAATCGGTTGTGTAAGTTTTGTGCGTGTGTGTGTGATCTATTTCGATGAAGCTGCTGGGCAGATATACATACATATTACATACAACGTATACACGAGAGCGTGTTTGCGCGAACCACACGGAAATATATATATATAAAGCACGGCAGAGTTATTTACGGTTGTCGAGCTTAATTGCGCGCCAACAGCTCGGTTCGAAAAGCTCTCCAACGTCTTAGATATATATATATATATATTTACTGTACATACAATACTGGGCTTTCGACGATTGGACGTTTTTTTTTTTTTTTTTTTTTTATTCGTGCTTGCAAATAGTGTATGGGAGATTATATACAACGATTATTTGGCACTTTATTGAAGTATATTATGCAAAAACGAGTATCTACGTAATTACGTGGAGGTCCAAACGTGCAATATGTAGCGAGAAAAGGTGCTACATATAATTATATATGCGACCGTAAACAAAAGCCATGTCCTGCCACCTGCGTATAAATATATAAATTTTTGTATTTATTATTCATTACCACTGGTAGTTTATGACCAGATGTTTATATGTATAAATACGAGGGCCAACTCAGTCACATCTATGATCGCGTTGTCGAAGCGAAAGAGAAACAGTTAATCGACCCACGAGAATCAACAGCACAGGCGAAACGGCGAGACTTGAACGGTCACCCATCCAAGTACTAACCGCCCCAACTGTTGCTTAACCTCGGAGATCGACGGATATATATATATGCAACTCTATACCGTTGCGCCACCGCGACCGATGTATATACATATATTTGCTGCATCGGTAAGAAATACGCCCGACGAGCAGAGCGACAATATGACCTACGGTCGGTGTCAGACGTTATATCGTTATATCAACCGCAGGTTGTTGACAACAGAGTACACTATTGGTTTCGAAAGGTGATAATAACAAATAAAGGACGAAATATGGATTAACTGTATGTGTGCGAGTTTACAAATAATAAAGATGGTTTTGTTGTATTTTATAGTGAATCGATACGTCTGGTTGCGCCATCGGTAAGGCCCTTTGGTAAAATATATATTTACCACTTATAAAACATGTGAATATATCCGTAAGTTTTTATTCTATAAGACAATTTTTTTTAGACTTCTTCAATATTTCAATAATTTCGTAAATAGATATTTGGATCAGTTTTTCGAATACATTGCTTGTTTTTCCGCCACTTTTTTTATTCGTCAAGATTTCAAATTTCAATAATTCCCAAAAAAACAATACGTCAACCCATGTTTAAATTTTCCGGCTTGTTCAAAGCTCACTAAACATCATCTCCCTTAAACAATTCCGCGCTCTTCGAATATTCAAACCACGACTTTGGCGCGAGAGAGCCGTGTCTCCGCCCGTCATCCCCTACCTCGCGACGGCCAAGCCACCAATCAGCTTCGGAGTTTGAACTACCCGCTTTGCCCGCCAAGCTTCATGTTGTGTTTCTGTTGGTTCTCCGCTCGCTATGAGTAAGTATAGGTGACGGGAAAGTTTCGTTGCGAGCGATAGGTAAGTATGTGCATCGGTTGTATTTTTTCCGTACAACTTGCAAATGTGCAACTGCAGCAGTTTCATGCGCCATTAAAAAAACATACATACTTATTGTTTATTGCATGATGTCGTATAATTTAGGATATTATGAAAAAACAGTTGTGCTCGCGCGTGTACAAATGTATGTACATGGGTCTTTCTACGAAAAATGGTTTGTTTCATGTATAAGTTGGTTGCTACGTAGTGAGAGGAGATATCGGTTTAAAATCATTTTTTAAGTAATCAACGGATGTTTTTTTTGTTGAAGGTGCAACGGAATTCACACCTTAAATAAGTTTTCGGTTAGTTTTAGATACAAACAGGGGCTACGTTAGCGTGTCACGGCTCGTTAATTAAAAGTTTTCACGACGTTATTGACATAAACAACATTTTAGCGCATTGGAGAAAACCAAAATATTGTCTCCAAGACTTGGATGGTGTTTTAGTTGTGGGACCTAAATCCAACAAGTTTAACATTTTAGCGGAAAATGTGCTCACAAATGCGCGCAATTGTATTTTGGCGTTCCAATTGGGACGTTTAGTATTTTATGGAGGTCCAGGATGTTGCAGCAATTTTTCATGACGATAAGCTAGTGTTACATGCTCGCGAATTAGTAAATTTAGTCGCCCCTAAAATAAACACCAAGGGGGCCCGTAACGCTAAATAATATCGTGCATCTTTTCTAAGCACTCGGTCATTGCCTTGGAAGGTGGTGTGTTAAAAAAGTATAGCCGTTTTATAGGGTGTATGACATATAAGTACAGTGGCGAAGTATCTTTCGCATTTGGTGCGTCACAATCTCGATCTTTTGAAGATATGAATGATAAGTACACGATATAAATGTGGGGACAAAGTCGAATTTTTATTAACAGCGCTGATATCTCAGTTATGATAAATTTCATGTGAGCCCGTAACGCCCCAATTTTCCTTAAATAAAATAAGAACATCATTGTAAAATGATAATAAAAAAAAAAAAACTCATTTGAAGTGTTTTTTCTTTTCGGCCCCTTAAATATGCCGGATTTTCGTAGAATGACCCATATATACTGTCATATACATACATTTACGTATACATAGGTATACAATATTGTATGCAACGCAGAGCCAAAAACCAGCTGTCGTTCAGTCCTACAGTTGAGTACCTACAATGTCGCATGTGCTAAGTGCTGTGTGCTTGGAGAGTACTTATATGTATAAGGTACATATTAAGTCATACTTATAACTCGCAGCTGCCAACGTGCCAAGTGTGCCAACACGCGGTTATATACGGCTGGACGTGGACAACGGGGTGTGCCTACCTATACGTTCACTGTGTGCAACACGACGGCACAACTCGAGAGAGAATAAGCGCGAGAAAAGCGCGTGTGCGGTCACCCCTCGAATACGTCTTTTAAAACACACGTAGAAGCACACCTAACCCAGCTTGCTCGCAATAAATCCTTACACCAATAAGTATTGAGTACCTACCTATTCCTTAACGCATTCTACCTGTTTGCTTTGCCACAGGTGCAACCTGTGTGTACCATAATTTATTGCATGCGAGTATACGACTATTGTATACTTGCACGCTCGACACCCCCGCTATACTTATTGTGCGAAAGATACGTATCGCACACGCGAAAAATCAGGAGAGGAGGTGAATGTAAGTACAACATAGTGCGGAAAAAAAAAGAGAGCAGCAGCGGCAATAACGGAGAGAAAAGGAGGAAGAGAGCCAGCCTAGCGCAGCAACAACTCTTGAGAAGGTGTCGCGTGTTGTGAGTGCGTTTTTGAAGTTATTTATTTATTGGATCCAAGAGCAGAGAGTCGAGCCATCCCTGGGAGCCTCGTTACCCACGTCGACCCGCAGCTCCCCGAGGAAGCCGAGTACGGTCGATCGAAGCCAATCGCGCGGGCTCTCGCGTGCGTCGCGCCATTTTGAAGCCTACAAGACTCCGCTTATACTTGTTCTATACTCTTTCTCCTCTCTCTTTCTCTCTCTCTCTCTCTCTCTCTCTCTCTCTCTCCCCGTGTGCGTACCCTTGTTGCCTGCACGCCGTGCCCGAGAGCTCCTGCTGCAACCGGTAACCTGCTATTAGCCATCAACTCTTCGCCCGGAGGTCGCCGGCTATGCGCTTGGTCCGCAAGCTCCGCTGATCTACGCTGCTGTTGTGGCGTGTGTTGCTGAAGTCTGCCTGTTGAGGAAGAAAGAGGGGCAGCAGCTGGGTCCAGCCTCCCCCTGAGGAGCCCCAGGAGCTGAGAAACTGTGCGGCACGTAAAGGCATACATGTCGTCCGCGACGATGACGCAACAAAACAAAACCATGAACTTCCTCATACAGGACGCCAACGGTGAGTTTGCTAATCTGCACCGGGAGGCCCCTTTTTTTTATACAATGTGGTCATTCCCGGGTAGAATGGGTGCTTTGAGGACTTGGAGGAGCTTGCAGATGATGGAGGACTGGTGGGAGGCAGAAGCTCGGTGGAGGAGTTGTTCTGGGGGCGGGCATCGATTCCTTTTGAAACAAAGTCGGGGCTCGTTATCGCGCTTATGTTAACATAAACCATTAACTTTCGTTAAACGCTTGTTATCGGAGTTTGTTTTTAACTTCACCCGGGTGATGGTTATGAAAAGGAATCGTGCTTTTTCGCAACGCAGGCGACCGAGTATACGGAAGCATGTGGCGTGTGACGATTTGATAATGCAATGGTTTGGAAAAGTTAAACCTACTTTTACTCTTGTTCGATTTTCGTTTGCTCACTTTGATTGCAGTTAAATCGTGGAAAGCGAGAATTTTATGTTTTAATGATTGTGTGGAGAATTTTCGTTTGTACAAACAAATGGGACCCATAACAATGACTACTGTAGCAGGCATCTGGGTACCTTGTGCATGATGCATATGATGAAAATTTTAAGAATTGAGTGCAGACGTAAGCATCCATGTTTTAACTGACATAGAATTTAATTTCACTAAATTTAGTTTCCTCGAATGAGTGGCCCAATGGTTGACATAACATAATGTTTTATTATTTTCGTGTATAGTTTGCATGAATGATTGTATTTTCATCAAGATTCATTATTTGGTTATTGTTCAGTAATTGAAAGGCAAGTTATTAATGAGAGTATTTTGTGTTTTTTTTCAGGGCAAGTTATTAAAGTAGTTTCAACTACACCAAACAAGAGCTTAGGTGGCATTGTTGGAGCTACTAATGCTAACCTCAAGGTTTTCAAAACACCTGGTCAAGAGCCTCAGGTAAACCGATTATCATGTTTTCAACAAGATTCACTGTTTTTAAGCAATTAATGTTTTGATAAAGTTTTTTTTTTTTTTTTTTTTTCTTTCATTCAAATACCAAGAAAGAATTAGTTGCTAAGATACTTAAAAACGTAGAGTGAAATAATACTTATTTGAAATTAAAACATACTATTTCGGAATTTTTTGTTTCAGTTCATATCTTCTGGAGGACAAGTTTTAAGAACCATAAGCTTTCAGAATCCATCAAATACTGGCCAAAGTATGTACTTTAGGATCAAAAAAATTTTAGTAATAAAATTCGTGACGTAATATTTTATGATGAATTATTTACAGGATTGGTGACAATACCTATACAAGCTGGAAAAGTACAAAGTATGTCATCGATGAAACCTAATGATTCTCTAGTGACTAAGACAATTCAAGTATCAGCATCTCAACTTGTGAGTAAACTATTCTATAACATTTTGTGAGTATTTTTCAAATTATTTACCGTTCGACTTGTTTAATAGCAACAAAGTGCCAATCAACAACTGATGAAAGATGCTTCTGGCAAAACTTACATCAGCCCAATCCTTGACCACACAGGAAATAGAAAGCGTCACGACACAGAAGGCAGTGACCAGCTAATTGAGTAATTATATATATTCAATTTTTTTCAAAATTATTTACTATCATGCAGCAATTTTTTATATCTGGTAAATTATTATTACAGATATCCATATAGTAAGCGTAGAAAGACAGAAAAAGTCGGTAAGGGCCTTAGACATTTTTCAATGAAAGTTTGTGAAAAAGTGAAACACAAAGGGACTACTTCATATAATGAGGTAGCAGATGAATTAGTGGGGGAATTCACAAATCCATCCCATGCAAATTCACTGACTGACCAGGTAAAATTAATGGTAAGCCATTAATTTTATTAATTATTTATGTTGGGTGTAAATAATTAAGAATTGATACTAAATAAATATATTTGATAACTGCAGCAATATGATCAAAAAAACATCAGAAGAAGAGTATATGACGCTTTGAATGTCCTGATGGCTATGAATATTATTTCAAAAGAGAAGAAGGAAATCAGGTGGTTAGGTTTACCTACCAATTCTATTCAGGAATGTAAAGAATTAGAAAAAGAAAAGAAGAAAAAAATTGACAGAATCAAGGCAAAAACACAACAATTGCACCGGATAATTTTACAACACATTACTATTAAAAATTTGGTCGAACGAAATCGCGTCAATGAAGCTATATATGGTCCTCCCAAACCAAATTCAGCAATTCAATTACCATTTATTATTATTAATACCGACAAGAAAACTGTTGTCAATTGTAGTATTTCCAACGACAAGTACGTAACAAACTCTACGTTTAACTAGTAGAATGGTTACTTTTAAGTGATTATTGATATTTTTTTTTTTCCTCCTTAGAACTGAGTACCTGTTGAACTTTAATGATAAGTTTGAAATTCACGACGACGTCGAAATTCTCAAAGAAATGGGGTTGGATTTTGGTACGTAAAATCTTTTTTTTTTTTTTTTTTTTTTTTTTTTTTTTTTTTTTTTTTTTTTTTTATTTTTTTTTTTTTAAAAAAAAAAAAAAAAAAAAAAAAAAAAAAAAAAAAGAGTTTGTACATGGTGTTCAAAAGATGGTAAAGTGCAATCAAAAGTTACCGAAGCCGATAATGATATAAGTACCTACAACTACGTGATACATTAAGTGTAATGTATCCTTCGATGATGGGATCGTTATGCATTGGGTAGAATATTGTACACGAATAAATCGCCCCTGTATGTATAGGTACATCATATCACGAAGAAAAGAAGATGGGACGATTACAATCGATCGCGTCGATGTCGGGGGTAGAGAGACGTGAAAAGGGTACCTCTCGTGATTTTGTACCTATATATGTACAACTTAGTCACCATAAAAAAAACTCGAGGATTGCCAAATCAGCTGAAGCACGCGATTAGAGGAAAAAAGCGCTCCCCAAAAATTCTACCACCACACGGCGGACAAACATCAATACACAAGGTGCAAGAAAATCGGCCCATGGTGCAACGTGTAGATCGGGTTGGCAAAAAAAAAAAAAAAAACAAAAAAACCGATCCTAAAATAAGCGAGAAACATGCAGACGGTAGATGGACGGAGAGCAGCTGCATCAGCGGAGAGAGAGATAAAAAAAAGGAGGAGGAGGAGGAGGAGGGCCCCGTCGTGCATGTATAAATATTATATGGGAGCAAGGAGCAAAGTGGGCCTCACGAGGAGAAGAAGAAGAAGAGTTCGCGAGTGGGAGAGCTTATATACATGTAGGTATATGTATATTCTCTCCTCCAAGGGGGTCCCCCTTCCATATCAACTGCACAGATACATACACGGAAGGGGGGGGGGTCGTGGTCGCCGATCGAGGGGGAGGGCCTTATATACACCATCCTGTCTGCACTGTGCACCTGAGATGGCGAGAGAGGGAGGGAGGGAGGGAGGCGGGGGTAATTTAGGTTACTCGTAGCACACACCGGGGAATATGTGGGCCGAGTAGGTATATACTGAAGCGTCGCCCGCGCCCGTCGGCTCATTCCGTACTCGCATTTCCGATTCGCAAGATCGGCAATCTCCTCCGCAGGCTCCTTCGGACTCGTCTCGCGTTCTTGGTCCCAGGCGTGTCGAGGTACATATTTTCGTACACGCGCCGGCAATTTTGCAGTTTACCATCACCAACTGGAGACATATTATTACACCCCCGATCATCCGAGGGAGGATCACATCCTTGACGTCAAGTCGTAGTCGTTTCGTTTTGTCGACTTTGTTGCCTGTTGGTCCGTACACGAGTTGCAATCGGTGAGTTTGACCATGAGATATCTATTATTTAATACAATCATGCTATATGTCCAATTTTTACCTGCCAACTTTTGTTCTTATCTGGAATACAAGTTAACAGTAACTAGGTTACTTTGTTGTTTATACAGTGGTTGTTGAGTTTTTTCTTTTTTTTTTCTTCCTCACATTGACAGCAACAACAAAACGAGTACCGATCTACTTTTTTTCTTTTTTTTTTTTTTCACAAGCGTGCGGTACTGTTTGACACAATCACAACACTGAAGTTGGCTGCTATCGATTGAACGTTTACACGTGCGCGGCGCAAAACTGTTTTACCTCCCTCGGTCCCTCCTCTCACGCATTGCGCGCGCATACACATTGCTCTTCACACTTGAACGCGCATTTAAATTTTAAATCCCTTATCGTTTATGTGCGTAAACAAACGAATGTTGTGTAAGTATGTGTGTAATACGAGTCAATGTGAAGAATAACTGTTTAACATGTTTGTATTAAATTCATACTAATTTATTGTTGATAAATAGTCGCGATGGTAAGTCAACGTGATGTTTTATTATTTGCCAACTCCATTGCTAGATGGCACAATAACTACAATTTTATCCCTCACTTTTCACACTCAGTTTTTTTTTAAGTTTAAATATCTTTTTTTATATATATATATAATTCATTTGTT
>NW_019379523.1:1187716-1200778 GCF_000648655.2 Copidosoma floridanum | reverse complement strand
TTTTTTTTTTTTTTTTGATTTATTTATATAGTTTCGCGCGTGATTATCTATAAGCAGTTTGGAGATTTTGCAACGCAAGTGTGCGCTCATGTATTTGTTTGTTTTTTATATATTATAAGGGAGTCCCCCTCTCTGCGTTATCGCATCGTATATGATGGATATTGCGGTATTTTTGTTGTGTTCTATTTTTGTCCCCCTTTTTTTTTCGTCCTCGCGCATACATGCATGGGGCATGATGGTGCACATAGGCGATTGTGACGCTATTGCACAATTCGTACACCCAACTGCAAGATACGTGTATGTATACCTTGTGCGCAAAATAACCAGTTGTTGTTATTTTCCTTGTACTTGAACACGTGTCGCGTGGTACACGACACTGGGCCCCTTTATTTGTCCCATTATTAAGATTGATTATTTATTTTTTTATGATATCGCGGTGGATGACGTCGCAGGCGTGCGACACTCGACCTACAGGGACGCCCGAGGGGTGGCCCACTCGTACTTCTTCAGTTGGGAGCACGCGCCGACGAGGAACCTGGAGGTAGACTGGCTCGACGCCAGGAACATATGCAGGCGCCACTGCATGGACGCCGTTTCGCTCGAGACGCCCCAGGAAAACGAGTTCATCAAGGGAAGGATCGCCCGAGGTAATGTATTTTTTTTTTTTTTTTTTTTTTTCATACGCGACAGCTGCATTTTTTATCACGTGGTTTGAAAATATCACGTATATGCATGTAAGGTCCGCGGTGAGGTCTTTGCCGGCTCTCGAGAATTAATTTTGCGGTGCGGGGCGTCTATGGACATGGGCAGAGAAGAAGATGAGCATAAAAAAACAATTAACAATAGAGACACTCGCGCGTTGATAGCTCGAGAGAAACAATTAAATCTGTCGTATTCTATGTATATATATGTACCTCGTGTCGTTGCAGTTGGTATAGGACATAGCTCCGTGTAAAATGTCGTTTCTTCTAACGTGATGCATAGTCAAGAGATATTTTTACTACATTATATACATTGTACTTACTGTCAGTCGGTCGGTCACGAGCTTTTTGTATATGTACCTGTACACCTTCGTCGGAACAAGTGATGCGTACATTATCCCGTAAGATTTACAACGCTCGCTTGTTCGTTGATACAAGTTCATTATGATTTTTTTTTTTTTTCTTTGTTCTTTAGTATAGTGTCACGAGCGCTCCATTAACACGCGAAAGGTTCATCCATTGCACCTCAACTATATATATATATACGTATGTATTATATGATGCACCCACTAGATTTCAATGAATCATTTGCAAGCGCGTGTGATATTTTGACGGGTTGCAGGCGTTTCGCAAGAAAACATCAGTCCATTGGCTCTTCGAGTAACAATAAATGTACGGAGTTTTCTCCCCCCCCCCTTACCATCGTCACTTGCATAAATACACAAAAGCGCGTGTGGTACTGGTCGTTAAATTTAAATCGTCATCACCATGGCACAATACATTGCACCAAATGAGATTTTCAATTTGCGCGCTCGAGGAAATTGCACTGTAGGTATACCTATACGTGTGTATAATGTGTATGTAGTAAAGCTCGAGATTCAATGATTGAGCAACAACAAAACGCCGGCGGGTGAAAAAAAAAGGCCTTTGCTCCGCCGCTGGCTCTTGAATTATTGATCATCCTCGACCGGTTTGTTTGTTTGTGCACAAACTATCTTGTAAAGTGCAGCCTGTTTTTCTTTTCCCCTTCGGTTTATTTTTCGCTTTTTTTTGGTCCTTATTGAATTACAAATGGCCTTAATTTTTATTTAATACAGGTACATATTACATTATTTCGTAATTCAAATTAAACGGCTACTCGTCCATTACGTTCATGTCGCAAAGACTCCAAACGGCCATTGGAACGAATCTTAAGTAGATGTTTTGCAAAGAGAAAACGAATTATGATAACATATAACGTATAACAGCAAGCGTTGATTTTGACAAAACTTTGTTCGATGATCCTTTGAAAATTTGTTGGGTCGCCTCGTGTACCGTAGAGTGTATACATGAAATAAATACGTCAAGTATTCCGAAACTATACGAATGTTGTCTTGTATACGTATAGCCCCGAGGATATTTATATAGGTGTGCGATCGGCGTCGATCGGTGGGATACCGATCGCGGAAAAATCGGGGACAACTTTACCTTACGATGTATATACGTGTAGTGGAGCTGTCATCCTCGCTTTTCATAATTTCCATCCACATTTCAAGCCACTTTCACCCCGACCTGAGCCACGAGTACGTAATAATACGTATGGCTCGGCTGTAAATTGTAATAAGGAAAAGGAAAATAATACCTTGTAATCACGAGAGTGCAAAAAAATATCATCGACTCGATCCTTTATGCTCATCAGGAGTATAGTAATCGATCGATGGCAAATTTAGATCTTTAGATGGGTTATTTTATACTTGGAATAATCGCGTTGCATATATTTGTCATATCCATATACGCAAATCTGTAAAATTATGACTCATTTGTAAGCTTACCGATGATTTACGTGTATGGATAACGCAAAAAAAAGTAGTAAAAGCCTTTGTTGTAACGGCACAACAATGCAGCTTCGAGTCAAAACTAATTTGGTGTATTCCCGTTAGAAAAGATAAGAAAACTTATCGATTCATTTGTGCTAGTCGGTATATTTATATTAAAATTTTTTTCCTTCTCAAGAAACGCGAATGTTATATGCCCACTCGAACGCATCACTTGTTATACGACACTGCAAAAGAAACGCGTGTAAAAACCACGATTCAGCGCAACGGAGCACATATTTCAGGGCAGCTCTCTCAAAATTTGCGTCAGCGGTTGTAAAGCACATTGGTATGTGATACTCTAAAGGCAATTTTCGGCGTGCACCGTATATATATATATATATATATATATATATATATGTTGTGTGTATATTACTACATTTTTACGATACTCCATGTATAAGTATAGGTAATTTTGACGTTGTTACGCGTCTTACACATACATATACACGATATATACATGTGCCGGACAATTAAACGAGAGCTTTCTCCCCGCGAGGAGCGCTTTCAAAAAGACAGCCTTGCGTCACGTATACGCACGGGTAAACGTAATACGTGTACAATATATGTATTATTATAAATAACATGATTGGGCAGAATAATTGTAACTATATTTGCGGCAATCGGTGGACGAAGCTTCCTCGATCGCCTCTTAAACATCATAGGTATATACTGCACGTAAATGGCGCGCTGACCTGATGTGTGCTCTTTGAGATTATTATTTTTTTTTTTTTTTGATTTATTTATATAGTTTCGCGCGTGATTATCTATAAGCAGTTTGGAGATTTTGCAACGCAAGTGTGCGCTCATGTATTTGTTTGTTTTTTTATCTTAGTGGCGCTTAGATGATTATATTTTGTATCCAACTGTAATTATTTATTCTTTATCTCTTGCTCCCGAGCTTTCATTGGATATTTATTACACCAAAAGGATTATTTCGGAGATCTGATCACTTGCATATGGTTATGCAGGGACTATACAGGGAAGGATCGCGTTTTGTCGTTGTTTCAACAGTTACCACGTCGTTGTTTGCCTCTTGTAATATTATTCGGTGTTAGCGTTGTTTTTTTAATGATTTGTAATTGGATAATCGAGTTATTGTTCTTCGCAGGTCGCGTGTGTTTTGATTTTCGTTTGTCGTCTTGATTATATGTATACTTGTATGGAGCTGAAAGGGAAGAGAAACTTTTTACTTTGTCGCGCGACTACGACGCGTAAATTACTATTAAAATATACCTTTTTGAGACCTTATTTTTTTTCTATTTCATTCACACGTGCGAGCAAATTCTTCTTTTTTTTTTTCACATCACATCAGACTGACGCATGTGTACATTTTTATCCGTATACACCCTTTAAATTGGTGGCCATGACACGCATCCAGTTATAATCTCACACATTTCTCTCATCATCTTTGCCCACTTTGTCAAAAAAATGGAATTTAAGGTAAGTATACCAAAAGTCCCCCCGACGACTCAAATGAATAATATACGTTCCCACGTGGGCCACCTACGCCTTAATTTTGTCGCTCTAGTTTATATCCGAAGAAAAAAAAACAGATGCCCCAATTACAGACCCAGTCGTGTGAGTGATTCTTTTTTGTTTTCTCGCGGTATTTCGAAGCGATTGAGCGCGTATACACGGGGTACAATTTAATCATCGCTTTACCACGTAGTCCCCAATTTTCAATTTAAAAGAGACACTTTGCCAAGCAATCAAAATGTTGGCATCAATAATGTACGTGTTATATTTTATTAGAGTAAAAAAAAAAATAAATAAATAAATAAACATGAAAAATGTTGAGCGCAGGCAACGTGAGGTACATCTGGACGTCGGGGCGCAAGTGTAACTTCAACGGCTGTGACCGACCTGACCTCCAGCCCCAGAACGTCAACGGTTGGTTCTGGTCCGGCTCGGGAGCCAAGATCGGGCCGACGAATCAGCGCAACACCGGCGACTGGAGCCACACCGGGGGCTACGGTACTCCCCAGCCTGACAACCGCGAAGCCGCACAGGTACATATTTTTTTTTTTTCTTTTTTTTTTTTTACTTCGGGGGGTGCACATCAGGACTAAGGTATAATAANTTTTGATTTATTTATATAGTTTCGCGCGTGATTATCTATAAGCAGTTTGGAGATTTTGCAACGCAAGTGTGCGCTCATGTATTTGTTTGTTTTTTATATATTATAAGGGAGTCCCCCTCTCTGCGTTATCGCATCGTATATGATGGATATTGCGGTATTTTTGTTGTGTTCTATTTTTGTCCCCCTTTTTTTTTCGTCCTCGCGCATACATGCATGGGGCATGATGGTGCACATAGGCGATTGTGACGCTATTGCACAATTCGTACACCCAACTGCAAGATACGTGTATGTATACCTTGTGCGCAAAATAACCAGTTGTTGTTATTTTCCTTGTACTTGAACACGTGTCGCGTGGTACACGACACTGGGCCCCTTTATTTGTCCCATTATTAAGATTGATTATTTATTTTTTTATGATATCGCGGTGGATGACGTCGCAGGCGTGCGACACTCGACCTACAGGGACGCCCGAGGGGTGGCCCACTCGTACTT
This sequence comes from Copidosoma floridanum, assembly GCF_000648655.2. The sequence goes on along the minus strand of NW_019379523.1, from coordinate 1,195,649 downwards.
CTTCAGTTGGGAGCACGCGCCGACGAGGAACCTGGAGGTAGACTGGCTCGACGCCAGGAACATATGCAGGCGCCACTGCATGGACGCCGTTTCGCTCGAGACGCCCCAGGAAAACGAGTTCATCAAGGGAAGGATCGCCCGAGGTAATGTATTTTTTTTTTTTTTTTTTTTTTTCATACGCGACAGCTGCATTTTTTATCACGTGGTTTGAAAATATCACGTATATGCATGTAAGGTCCGCGGTGAGGTCTTTGCCGGCTCTCGAGAATTAATTTTGCGGTGCGGGGCGTCTATGGACATGGGCAGAGAAGAAGATGAGCATAAAAAAACAATTAACAATAGAGACACTCGCGCGTTGATAGCTCGAGAGAAACAATTAAATCTGTCGTATTCTATGTATATATATGTACCTCGTGTCGTTGCAGTTGGTATAGGACATAGCTCCGTGTAAAATGTCGTTTCTTCTAACGTGATGCATAGTCAAGAGATATTTTTACTACATTATATACATTGTACTTACTGTCAGTCGGTCGGTCACGAGCTTTTTGTATATGTACCTGTACACCTTCGTCGGAACAAGTGATGCGTACATTATCCCGTAAGATTTACAACGCTCGCTTGTTCGTTGATACAAGTTCATTATGATTTTTTTTTTTTTTCTTTGTTCTTTAGTATAGTGTCACGAGCGCTCCATTAACACGCGAAAGGTTCATCCATTGCACCTCAACTATATATATATATACGTATGTATTATATGATGCACCCACTAGATTTCAATGAATCATTTGCAAGCGCGTGTGATATTTTGACGGGTTGCAGGCGTTTCGCAAGAAAACATCAGTCCATTGGCTCTTCGAGTAACAATAAATGTACGGAGTTTTCTCCCCCCCCCCTTACCATCGTCACTTGCATAAATACACAAAAGCGCGTGTGGTACTGGTCGTTAAATTTAAATCGTCATCACCATGGCACAATACATTGCACCAAATGAGATTTTCAATTTGCGCGCTCGAGGAAATTGCACTGTAGGTATACCTATACGTGTGTATAATGTGTATGTAGTAAAGCTCGAGATTCAATGATTGAGCAACAACAAAACGCCGGCGGGTGAAAAAAAAAGGCCTTTGCTCCGCCGCTGGCTCTTGAATTATTGATCATCCTCGACCGGTTTGTTTGTTTGTGCACAAACTATCTTGTAAAGTGCAGCCTGTTTTTCTTTTCCCCTTCGGTTTATTTTTCGCTTTTTTTTGGTCCTTATTGAATTACAAATGGCCTTAATTTTTATTTAATACAGGTACATATTACATTATTTCGTAATTCAAATTAAACGGCTACTCGTCCATTACGTTCATGTCGCAAAGACTCCAAACGGCCATTGGAACGAATCTTAAGTAGATGTTTTGCAAAGAGAAAACGAATTATGATAACATATAACGTATAACAGCAAGCGTTGATTTTGACAAAACTTTGTTCGATGATCCTTTGAAAATTTGTTGGGTCGCCTCGTGTACCGTAGAGTGTATACATGAAATAAATACGTCAAGTATTCCGAAACTATACGAATGTTGTCTTGTATACGTATAGCCCCGAGGATATTTATATAGGTGTGCGATCGGCGTCGATCGGTGGGATACCGATCGCGGAAAAATCGGGGACAACTTTACCTTACGATGTATATACGTGTAGTGGAGCTGTCATCCTCGCTTTTCATAATTTCCATCCACATTTCAAGCCACTTTCACCCCGACCTGAGCCACGAGTACGTAATAATACGTATGGCTCGGCTGTAAATTGTAATAAGGAAAAGGAAAATAATACCTTGTAATCACGAGAGTGCAAAAAAATATCATCGACTCGATCCTTTATGCTCATCAGGAGTATAGTAATCGATCGATGGCAAATTTAGATCTTTAGATGGGTTATTTTATACTTGGAATAATCGCGTTGCATATATTTGTCATATCCATATACGCAAATCTGTAAAATTATGACTCATTTGTAAGCTTACCGATGATTTACGTGTATGGATAACGCAAAAAAAAGTAGTAAAAGCCTTTGTTGTAACGGCACAACAATGCAGCTTCGAGTCAAAACTAATTTGGTGTATTCCCGTTAGAAAAGATAAGAAAACTTATCGATTCATTTGTGCTAGTCGGTATATTTATATTAAAATTTTTTTCCTTCTCAAGAAACGCGAATGTTATATGCCCACTCGAACGCATCACTTGTTATACGACACTGCAAAAGAAACGCGTGTAAAAACCACGATTCAGCGCAACGGAGCACATATTTCAGGGCAGCTCTCTCAAAATTTGCGTCAGCGGTTGTAAAGCACATTGGTATGTGATACTCTAAAGGCAATTTTCGGCGTGCACCGTATATATATATATATATATATATATATATATATGTTGTGTGTATATTACTACATTTTTACGATACTCCATGTATAAGTATAGGTAATTTTGACGTTGTTACGCGTCTTACACATACATATACACGATATATACATGTGCCGGACAATTAAACGAGAGCTTTCTCCCCGCGAGGAGCGCTTTCAAAAAGACAGCCTTGCGTCACGTATACGCACGGGTAAACGTAATACGTGTACAATATATGTATTATTATAAATAACATGATTGGGCAGAATAATTGTAACTATATTTGCGGCAATCGGTGGACGAAGCTTCCTCGATCGCCTCTTAAACATCATAGGTATATACTGCACGTAAATGGCGCGCTGACCTGATGTGTGCTCTTTGAGATTATTATTTTTTTTTTTTTTTGATTTATTTTTTTTTTTTCTCCAAGTATAATAAGCGGGAGCAGCGACCTTCTGATGCAACGCGCATTTTACCGTTTCCCATATGTTTTATGTATAGTATACAGGTATGTAGCTTTTAAATGTTTAACCGTATCATAATCCAATACAATCGATTCGTGTATCGGTTTAATTTTTTCCTATGCAGTTGAGTTTCAATGGATGGGTATCTCCCATTGGCGTATCGATAAAAACAAAAAGTATCCAATTAAAATACTTTTATACAATCACACACGACAGAGCACATGATATTTCTCGAGTCTGGAGCGTCGATATATACATTTTTATGGTACAACAAACCCAGAGTGTAAGAACTAACGTGAATATAAGGTATATATGTATATGTACGTGTGTACGTGTGTGTGGGTACACGTGCGCCCATACGAGGAACTGGGCCACGTTTCAACGATTGCGAGCAAACAGAGAAAGACCGTTATGTTCTGTCGTCGTCGCTTTGCTCTCCTTAAATGAAGAAAAAAAAAAAAAAAAAAGAGCAGAGAGGCAGCAGGCATAAGAGGAGGGCACGAGTATATGACCGGTACACGGCACATATACTTTTTGCTGAGGTATACGAGAGTTTTTTTTTTCCCCCTCAGTAGCGTTTACGTTATAGTGATGGTGTTGATCGACGCAACGTGGGGGTAAATGTAATCACCGAGGATTATCCAAAAATATAGATATACATCGTTAGAGTTGGAGAGAAAGAAAAAAAAACAATATTTGTGGCAAAGAGGCACACGGTTCCTTACACGTATACTTTGCCCTCGCGTCCCGTTTTTTCGGCCGTTAGTCCGCCCGCGACTCGCGCTTTCACCACACGGTGTCCGCGGCATCGTAGAACCTCTCTAGACATCCTTTCCTATGCGCCACCTGTTTTTGTTTTTTTTTTTTTTTTTTTTTTTTTTTTTTTTCTTCGTGTGCGCATCTTACAAGGTGGCGAGCACTGCCTCCTCCGAATCGAACCGCAAAACTCTTGCACGGTGATCGCGAGAATAATCGATTTTTACGAGGGGAAATCGGCCTCCCTTTCTCTTTCGCTCGTTTTCGCGATCCTCCGATCTAGGTGCATATACATATACATGTACATCTATTTATGTAGGTATATAAATATACACTCGTTGTGTTTTCACCTGCCATCGGACGCCCGTCGCCTTATATTCCTTACAGTATACTATTATAACGATTTATCACGGCCAGGTGGTCTTTTTCTTTTCTTCTTCTTCTTCTTCTTTTTTTTTTTTTTTTAGACGCGATGCATTGCAATGCACCGTGCGGATCAGCTCTTTCGGATTTCTCTTCGTTTGCAGGGGTATTAAAAAAAATCAGGGGCTCGGAAGGATGGTATACAAGGACGACTGTGTTTTCACGGTTGAGCCGGTTTTTGTCTGTTTGTTTGTGGGTTTTTTTATATTTGTTCCGCGCGATTTCATGTTTGAGGCTGTGAACGAGCGCCGTTGGATTTCTATTGAGTAGAGCGATCGGTTAACGGCTCAATTGACGATTGATTGGGGAAAAGGGGGGGGGGGGTAGCATCGTTTATCGTTGATTTGCACGGTGGTCTGAATTCTCTACAGTTGAGTATATATATTTTCGCGACTCGTCCTCGTGGGAGAGAGACGAAAAGTAGAAACAGACGGTGCATGGTAAGACGTGTGTGCGATTACACCTACACCTATATGTATTTTACTGTACCGCCCACTAAAATTCCAATAAAACAAAACGGAAACGGTACCCCACGCACATGTTAATATAAAAACAAATCGCACCTTTGATTTTAAGGATATCCAGTTGATTATATACATAGACTCTCTTTCCATTACAACACACCTCGGCAAACCACACCAACGGATGACACCTTGCCCTTGTCTTTCTATTTTGTTTTGTATGGAAAAGTACCTCATCCTGTTTGGCCTTCCTTGGCACGCCGGTCACGTAGATTTGCTCACTTGTGGGTCGCATTACACTCGAGAGCCCACAAGCAAGTGCACGGACCCCGGTGAAATAGAAAATTTCCCTCTCACGCCCAAGGACACGCATATTTATATATGTATATAGTTTCTCGGTAGCGAGCAGCTGTTTGGTTGTAAACCTCATAATTGTCAGGGCACATTATTGTGCAATAAGGGGTCACGTACAATGCGTGTACAGGTGTAATTGTGTTTCAATCCCCTTGGACATGTACATAATATTATATATGTACTTAGGTATTGAAATGTCGAGAAATCGGCCAACGTGGAGGTGAGCTAAAAGCGCCAGCGATAGATGACGATGTGTCATCCGACAAAACTCCCAGGAGATAAGTGAAGCAGGTCGACATCACCTTTAGCGTAGCCGAGAGCATATTATATCCTCGTAATTCCATTGTTCCAGCGGTCGAGAGTTATAATTCTTGGCGTGCTGTAAACGCCGACCAAACGCTCGTTATCGCGGGGCAAGACAGTTTTACCTATTTTTCATCCGACAGTTGTATGAGAAAACAAAATAGTATTGTACGTATACGTGGGTATAAGTGAACGATTGGAGCGTGACGTATGTGCAAATGACAGGGGATGTCTCGGTAAAAACGTCTCCCGGCGCGGTCGGTGGACAACCTATACGCGGAGTGGTAATGTTGTCTCTCACTCTCTGGCGTTTCGTCCTTCGAACGGCGATTGAACGGCCCATTGTATATACGTATATGCAGAGAAGAAGAAGAAGAGACGAAGAAAAGAGTCAGGGCCGCGATCGAGAGATTTTTTTTTCATGGGTATAATGCGCTCGGTTGCAGGTTCATTTGATTGTAATGTACACTCAGTCGTCGTTGTCGTCAATTATCTCAGCTAATTTCGCGGAACGGTGTCGCGACATCGACGATGTTAAATTGATTTTTTTTTTCTTTTTTTTTTTTTTTTTTTTACAGAGGCATACTTAGGTATCTAAAAACTTTCGTGTGGAACAAGCAAAATGTACAGGTCCTTTATTGTCTGCAGGGTATATCTAGCGCACGGTCCAAATGTATCCCGTTCAAGTTTGGCACGCGATTTGCAATTTAGAGAAATTCTCGAGAAAGGAAAGACGTCTCTTACTCTCTCTCTCTCCCTAGTGCTGGGTATTGTGTATTCTACATATATATATTATAAGGAATCTTGCTGACGATGGTAGAGGAAGTTTAGGTGTACAGTTTTTTTTTTTTTTTTTTCAATTAGTTGGGAGGGATGTAACGATGATGATGATCATTTCACGGTTTGCGTTCTGTGACTTTTTTTTCCTCTCTAATGGTATACGCGAGTAAAAAAGAGAAACTGGAAAATTCCTGGCGTGAAAGGAAAAGTATTTCCATCCTATGTATATATGTACCCATTGGTTTTGTTTTACCGATAACAATTAAACTCGAGAGATTAGATTTCTGGGATACAGTACGTTCCGAGTATATTTTACCTTACAAATACTAGAAGTGTATAATTACATAGTCAGTGGGGCTACGAGGGTTTAAGTGCTGCACATATTTTCCGATGTCGATCGCGAACAAATCGGTACATTTTTACCAGTAAAATCTAAAGAAAAACAATCAATCACTTTGTACCCCTTCACCCGAGCAATTTTGACTCTCTCGTCTTTTCGGCCGAAACGCTGGAGAGTTAAAAAAAAACGTCCTTCTTCTCTCTCTGCCGCAGCTAAATACACCTATACATATATGTATACGTGCTTAATTAATTGGCTCTTTATTTTCCTCGGTGCGCGAAACTACTACGCTCATCGCGTATACTTTCACTACTTTACACCTGTCATGTAAAAATGGAGGGAAAAAGCATCACGAGGTGAATTCGTCGAGTTTATACACTTATTCCATGTACATACATATTCAATAGGGGTGACTATAACAGATAAACTTTAAAAACGCAAAGTCAAACGCGTGTCAATTGATTACGGGAATTTAAATGATTTCAGATCGAGTATAGGATGAGGACTGTCGTACTGATGGTGCTCTTGGGCCTCCTCGCCGTGGTTACCGCGCAGCGACGACTCGCCCTACCTGATCCACGAAGCTGCGCCAGCCGTAAGTTATATCCATAAAACCTGCATAAAAAGGACAAAAAAAAAGAAATTGATACACCACAAAGTGCCGAAAGTTTCATTTTCACATCGATCTCCTGTAAGCGATGCAAAATCATGATCGTGTTCGCGCGTTATTTTTACAATTTACGACGCGTTAAACGAGCCTCTTGGCCTTTTTCACTTTTCAAAAGAACAATAACAGCTTCGTATATAGTGTAATAACCGATAGGCGCTGAGTTCGCAACAAAACTTTGGAAATCCCAACAGTGTCAGTGTGAGTATAGAGACAATGAGGAGAAAAAAAAGAAAAAGATCGACGGCGTCGTTTTGTTCCCACGCGAGAGGAAGAAAAAAAAAACCGCGTCGCGCTAATATTGCGCTTAAAATTATATTTTCTCTTACTAACGAATAACGGAGGGTTTTGCGCTTATAATAGCCACGGGGGAGCGGTGCAGCTCAAAGATGAGGCTCCGCGAAAACTTTCTCCCGCGTCGCTTTGCACAAGTGTGTATATATAATATACGTATACCGCGGCCAGGGGTTATCGAATATTATGCTCGAGCACAATTAACTTTCGCTTTTAAATTTTTATAAAAAATTCAGTTCCGATGAGCCGCTAAATATTATACACCCAAGTTGCTTGCACATCTAAATAAATTAAGTTTCCACGCGATCGTCGAGTGTGCCTGTAACGCCTTTTTTTATCACGTGTAAAGAAAAAAAAAAAAAAGAAATACTGTAATATGTCGTACAACGTAGGTGTTGGTAAATGAATAAGAAAAAAAAAACTAACAGCTCTCACGACGACACGGTTAAATGAAAAGACAAAAGATGACGAACTCGCGCGTGTGGGCATTTATATATTTGCGTGTGACATTTAGCTCGATGCTCGCAAAAATATGCATACAAAAGACGGATGAGAGAGAGAGAGAGAGTGGGTGACGGTGAGATCGGTATACTTCATAGAGAAACACTATGCTATACTAGCTTATATATATATATATATAAGCTAGTATAGCATAGTGTTTCTCTATGAAGTATACCGATCTCACCGTCACCCACTCTCTCTCTCTCTCT
>NW_019379523.1:1163818-1182655 GCF_000648655.2 Copidosoma floridanum | reverse complement strand
TTTTTTTTTTTTTTTTTTTTTTTTTTTTTTTTTTTTTTTTTTTTTTTTTTTTTTTTTCAATATATACTCTGTACTCATGTTTATCACTACGATTATTTGTATCAATGTCCACTAACCCAAAAATCGATGTGAATTCGTCATACAGTCCCTTTGATCTTATACTTTCGTTATTATTTCTCCATTTGTCTGTTGTAACAACATATTATATAGACTTTGTATAAGTTGTAGGTTTTCATGTGTACAATTTATTTATGTGTACCTACATGTTTCTAAAGAAAATAAAAAATAATAAGATACATACATATATCGTTTTGTACATTTTGCTTCCTTTCCGTGTAGAATTAGCTCCCTTCATTTGCTCCTCAATCAAACAAAGTATCCAAATACTGTCACGTACTCGAATACGGTATAGGTACTTAATTGTAAAAGCTTATTTTATCAATTAAAATTTTGATACTTATTCAAATTATATAATTTAAACATTTTTACGTAAGTATGAACGGGACAATAATAGTTATCTTAAAAAAAATTTTACCAACTGAAAGTTATGCACATCGAAATGATCAATGGGTAAATAAGAAGATATTTGCAGAATATTTAGTCGATTTAATTATTAATTTTGTGTTTTTTGCCATTGATTGTTTTTTGTGCGTGTGTATTTTTGACTTCGTTTTTCATAAAAACGTTGCTGCACAATTCTTTTAAAATACACCCATATAAAACAAAAAAATATACAAGATAGAATGTTTACCGTAAAAGCAAACGGTTCTATACTTACTGTGTTATTTCGATTTCTTATTCTTAATTACAAAAACCATTTTTCATCTTCTCAAATTATGTAAGTACAATATTCTCTTGAGGAGTTACTGTATGCAACGTACCTACTTTGTCCGGCTTTGCTTTTTGTTTACATTCTCCACTAGAAGTATATATAGGTATACGCACATCTTGTATAAAGTATAAGGTACAAGTTCCCAGATTTCCGTCCGTCGTAACAAAAGACGATCGTCGCTTGTTTATCTTTTTGACTTTGTGCACTCGCTGCAGAGTAAGTATTGACTGCTGACTGTGCAGCGAGGTACAAAAATTTTACCCTCGGCTCAGTCCACAACCGGCCGCCGGCTGCACAGTAGTTGAATGTTAATACGGTGTTTACAGTCGAACTTTCCGTTTGCTAGGGCCAATCGTTGTATATCATTTGAATACATATCTTGTAATTGTGGGAAAACCAATTAAGTGTTTGGTTGCTATCAAATAAATTGCTAAAAAATAAAAACAATTGTAAAGTATATAACGTCGTTCCAACAAGAGGAAAATGGCGGAGAAAAAGAAGGGACTGTCGCAAATATGTAGCGAGGTAAATCATTCTTTTTTCTTACCCCTTTCTCTCTCTGTTTTGATAATTGTTTATTGCTTATCAATTGCAAACGCCAAAGTGTATTTGCTATACGCAAAGATAAATAAAATTCCTTTTGCAGTTGGTGAACGAGGTGGAGGACGTGATCCAGTGCCCGGTTTGCCTTGAGGCGAAGTCTAGTGTGGTGCAGTGCACCATCGGCCATCACGTTTGCGAAACGTGCAGAAGAAAAGTCCAAGAATGCCCCACATGCAAAAGTCCATTTACGGCTACGAAAAGCTTCATAATCGAGCACTTGTCGAAAATGGTTGCTAAAATAAACGTAAGTTGGGGAGAAAACTGTTTTATGTATATGGTTTTTACACTGTGAGTGATTATTTTAATATTTCTTTTAGTTGTCCATTCGTGCCTTTAACGACGACATTCCCGTGGATACCACCAAAGATTATCGACAATGCCTCAAAACATTGCTGACTAGGCTGTCCGAGTTTTTAAACTATCAGAATGACGTTATGCTGTACTTGAAGAGGTACTTGGAGAGGCCATCTCCACAAGATAATAATACATTGCAAACAAAAATCAATTTTTTGGTGTGCGAAATCAAAAATATAAATGTCTACATGAACGAGACTACAAAAAAACTGATTGACCTTAAAGAGAAGTAATTTTTCAAGACGTGACTCTTTTTTTCATAAGTATACAATGAATAAACGATTTATAGGTCTTAAGAAACCTAAATAAAGTAAAACAAAAAACAATTATTATATTGTTTGTCATGGGAAAAGTTTTTTATGCATATTTGTGATTGTGTAAGAAATAAAGTTTTTTTTTTTCAATTGCGTCGTTTTAATTTTGCAATTTTTGCGCAAATACTTGTATGCCCTTCAAAAAGGTCATCTAACCTTACCTTTTCATGAGATAAAATTGTTTTCCTCCCGACGTTCCAACACTTCCAACCATTTCTCGCTCATCTTAGTCTATTTATTGCCGATTCCCGACCAGGGAATTGTAGATTGTAGTTGTAACGGTGGTTCGGAGGACTTAAGGTAAATTATTTATCCCAAATTTTTAAATAAAATAGATTTTAACATTTAAAAAAAATTCCTTTGCTTACAGATTAGACACACATACAGCAAGATTTGCGTTGTAGTGTCACTAACTCGAACGACAGTAAAATTTTGCACATAATATTTTACATATTGGCTCCTACGCTTATTTGATGAATTTATGTTTGCGACTATATGACTGTAGTATATGTGTACCATATTTATATAGATGTTTACAAATACCTTAGGAAGCACTGATTCACCGTCCTTTGAATTGTCAAGGGAGAATTGTTGCGAGACAAGAGGGAGAGAAGCTTCTTCGACAACTGGCCGTTTAACAAGTAACATTGCCTCCAATTTTGCATCAACAATATCTGGCCCTGTCATTGGGAAAAAATATGACCAACCCCATCAATATATTGAGAGATAAGGTATTATTTTTACGATAGTGTGTATTATTTTTACGATTCCCATAACGTGTACAGCAACGTATTTTGTTTTGATTGCATGATTTTTCTTGCTTACAGTTTGCCTCCGATTTAGAGGAGTTACTGCAGTGTCCTGTTTGTTGCGAAACGTTATCAACTACGGTTCCCACATGTGTTCAGGGACATCATGTGTGTTTAAAATGCCAGCCTCAGTTGAGCGTGTGTCCTTATTGTAAGGGTGATTTTAATGGAACAAGAAATTATTTAGCAGAAAGCTTGCTAACCAAGTTCGAGGAGATAAAGGTATAGGTCATTTTCACACTTTCTTGCGTCACTTTTTCAATTCAAAATATTTACTTGTTGCATGTTTCTTCAACAGTCCTCGCTTATCAATCCAAAGACTAATGCCAGTCGTACTGACATGATATGTGTTGAAACACAAACTGATTGGGGCAATGATATCAGTGGTAGTACACCTCTCATCAAAACAGATCTTAATCAAAATGTCCAGAAAAAGTCAAAAGTCGTTACCGCGGTGGGAAAAGGGCGATATCCCTGTAAATTTGAAAACTGTAACACGGAATTGGGACATGGCCGTATGATACCACATTTCAGATATTATCATAAAGAAAATTTGATCGAGGTATTTTCATTTTCTCGATATCCTTAGACTTTCAGCCCCTAACTTCTTTTTTCTTTTTTTTTTATACATTTTCTAGGAAAAATTAGTGGACTTTGGAAAGTATGTCATGGAATGGGAACATAATTGTTTAGATAAGAAATATGAACGTGTTATCAGTATTCCCGATATGGGACTGTTTTATCTTTACATAGCCATTAATGAAGCAGGTGACTTGCAGGGAAATCTGCAGATAATAAACAGTGCTCTTGTAGCAAAGCAGTTTAACTACTCATTACTTTTGGGTAACCAAAATACCAGTATGAGTTACAACGGACAAGTGAGTCTATTTTTATCCAAGTTAATCTATGTTTTTGCCTATTAAAAATTCATTATCCAAATAAATTGTTTTCAGGTTACTTCTTGCAGAACGACCTTAGAAAAAATAAAAACCAAAAGTCTTTTTGTAAATAGTTTGTGTATGTCACAGCTCATGGGAGAAAAACAAACCGTAAACTGCAGTCTGGTGGTGCAAAAAGTTGTTGACGACTTGACCAAAATGAAAAAGTGAAGTGAAAAGTTTTTGTTTTGTATTTTTCAATGTAATTAAGTTTTATTACATAATTTACTCATTTGACAAATCATTTGACTCTTTGACTGTAGTTAGTAGTCAATGTTATAAGTGTTCACGCGTAATACTTGAATAGTGTAATAAAGACTGTTTATGCCTGTGATTTTCCAGTTATTGATGGCAAAAATCGAGACTATTCTACATTGAAGACGTGTGAAATTAATCATGAAAGTTATAATAATTTATAAGGTTGACTGTCATCTGTAGTGAAATAGTAATTTGTTGATCAATCTGTTCATCTGAAGTTTGTAAAAAATTTTTTGAGCAGACTAAAAAAAAAATCAGTGGTTCATAAGATGCTTGTTAAATTAGAAAATACATCCATATACTGTTAAATATTTTGATTAAAAATATAAAAAAAAACTGTAATTTTTACGATACTTTTACATAAAATGATATTTATTGTTCAGAAAAACAAACAGGCATTTATAATTTTGTACTCGTAAGACGTATTGTAACTATTTAGAATAAAGATTGGGTATTTTAACAAAAAAATGTATGTAATATGGTTCAATTTATTAACATAATATATTTTTGCAGGTAATGAATATAATTATCATGAATTTCGTTACATTAAAACGCAATCGTTATGCAATTAGTTTAATAAATTTTCAAGTGTATACAGGCAAGCAGCCTTTTGCATAAAATAAAACAGGCCTAAAACTCACTCTGCATGATTATTTGGGTCAGTCTCTAGATCTTTAAATATTACATGTCGTTATATCATTACAAAATCTATTTGCAATATTTTATAATTTTATCGAACTGCAATATTGTTAATTGATAAAATTTTTCAAACATGCAAACACTCGTAATATTTGACGGTGTATTGGAATTACAAGAAAATTTCTATTTATGATTTGTCCTAGACGAGACTCTAAAGCCGTAAAGTAGAAGTCAACAAGTTAAACATTCAAACAAAACATTCACATATTTCACCAAGTGTTCGTTCATTTTTTTTTTTTTTTTTTTTATCTGCAATCAACATTTACATACTATATACTGATTTTTTTAAATGTAAATGATAGATTAAAAACAAAGACTGAAAGGTCGATGATTAAACAAACGAAAAACACAGATTAAACTGCTTCAATGATTTAAAAAAATATCTCATCAATGGAATATCGTTACCAATTTTAAGATACTAAAAACTTTTCTGATGCCTTTTATTTTGATCTCCGTTTCTCTTCCTTCTTTTCCTTTTTTTCTCTTTCATTTCCATTCTATTATCTACAAATCGTGTAATAAAATTTTTATAAGGGTCAAGTATTTATTTTCATACATCTGGAATAACGTATACCGTGCACGTTTGATGAAAGATTCAAAGAAACATTTATTAATATACGAAAAGAAAATCAATGTCTCTTTCATCATGTCTCACATGAATTGAAAAGAACAATTATTTACTTATCTATAAAACATTGTCTAATTTTCAATGATAATCCGATATCGTTTTTCTTTCCCCCAGTTAGAGAAAAAAATAGATGCTTCTTAAATACATAAGTGCCTCGTCGCGACACATTTAATAATATAACGAAGCTTCGACGTTGCGTCTTTCAGGATGTAATCATAAATAAAAAGAAATAGATTGGTGCGTGTCAATCCGAGTCCCTGTCGGGAGCCCCGTTTGCACACGATTCACTTTTTTGCGATTACTCTACATAAGTCATCTCTATAATTTCTGTTATTTCACGATTAAATTTTTAACGTACCTCCCGATGTTGAAAGTTCCCGTATGAGCGACGATATTGTTATATGGAGTTTTCTGGGCTCGCTTAGGCGTGCGTATTATTACTGCGATTATCCGTTCATATTTTACCCGTGTATATCGGTATTAGCTTTTTTTTTGTATTTTTTGTATTTTTTTTGTAGACAGCTGCATGTGTCCTAGGCGAATTTCGCTCGTTATTTTTGTGTTTACTTTATTAGTTTAGTCAATTGTTTGTTTTTTCTTCATTTGTATTTCATTTTATCAGCGGGTTCCCATCTAGCGTCGTGTCGTTCCTCGATCGCCTTCTTACAGCGATGTCGTTCAAGTTCCGCCCTCGCGAAGGGATTTTTGCTGCTCGAGGAGGCGCTCGAGGGGCGACGGACCAGGCCCGGACCACAACGACTGCTGGCTGAGCCGAGCCTTCATTTGGTCTTGCTGGTTGGCAGAAGATACAGCACCAGAAGACAGCTGTCCGTTCATTCCCCAGCTGTTACCACTGAAGAGCGAGTAAGTGTTGCCTGTCGCTGCTGATTGCTGCTGCTGCTGCTGTTGCTTTTGATCCATCTGGAATTAAAAATTTTTATGTAACAAGAGCCGTCGATCAAAATTGCATTTGACCTTTGATAAACTCACATCGAATGGTCTCATGTCGTCAAAATTGTTTCTACCGCTGTACATGCGTCCCTGCATCTGGTAATTATTTCCAGGAGTCAGAGGTACAGTGTTCATGTGCTGTCCAGCTTGAGCAGTAGAATTTGACCAGTTTTGAAACGCGTCTGTATTATTAACTATTGGATGATCTTTGCCAAGCTGCTGCTGCAATAACTGTCCAGTTGCCACGAGATTATTGGCCCCCCACCAGTTGACGGGTGGTTGCGATTCTTTCCACGGATTGTAATCCTTAGCTTCGTAGCCATGAAACATTGGATAATTGTTTACTGCTGGCTGTTGTTGTTGCGGTGGTGGTGGTTGGTTTTTCTGGTTCAGATTTGTCTGAGCTGGAAAGTTGAACTGCGCTTGCTGTCCGGCACTGTAAGCAGTCGGTGAGATTTGCTTCTGCGGCTGCTGTAGCTGGGCAAAATTATTCTGCCCAAAGTTTGCCCCTGTAAAGTTCAGCTGGCGAATGTTTGTTGGAGCTGCGTTGGAAATCGTCGTTTCCGTCATACTGGTTGGATAGGCTCCAGATGGCATAGCCATGTGGTTTTGCAAATTTAAACCGTTAACTGGTCGGTGTGCATTTGCCAACAAATTTTGCTGTGGGTGCATGCCTAATGAATTCTGCTGCATTGTTAGCCCGATATTCTGATTAGCCATCGACTGCTGAGCTGGTGGAGTCAGATTTAAGCCTTGAGCTAGCATATTGTTGCTCTGTGGTAGGGCAGAGAAATTTCCTCGTTGCTGCTGCGTTTGCTGGATCAGCTGGTTCTGATTGACATTGACGTTTGGTGGAAAGGTAATGCTTTGAGCGACCGACGGTTGTCCGTTGCCAAATTGGCTAGGCATGCTGGTGGCCATGGCGTACTGTTGCAGCGAGGCTGAGGGATTGTTGGGGATAAAATTTTTGTTGAACTGAGGAGTCTGAACATTGAACGTAGGATTCGGATAGCAAGCTGCGTTTGGAGGAAGGACCCCCTGTGTCTGTTGTGGTTGTTGCTTTTGAGGATACTGGCCGTGATTTGGAGGTAGTACTGGTCCCTGTAGAAGTGGTGCCGGACGTTCCGAATGCGGAAATTGTCCAACAAGAGGTGACGAGAGCACCATGCTTTCTCTGTGCTGTTGCTGCTGCTGCTGCGACGAGGGTGGTTGCACGTTGCTGAGATGATTATCCAACTGTTCATAAAAATAAAAAGTTATTCCATTAAGTTTCGGAAGGATTGATTCGTCAATTTCTTACCTTGAGCTGTTGTTCAAGTTTTTGTTGGAACTGCAACATTTGAAGCTGGCTTAGCTGTGGTGTTTGTTGATGTTGCTGTTGAACCACTGGAGTTGGTTTAGAGTGAATATTCATCGGTGCACTTGGCATCAGAGGAGGGCGAGACTGGACAGGTGCACTGGTGAGGATGTTATTGGTGGTGCTGGCGGTCGTCGATACGGATATAATATTTTTAACATTGTTGGTCTTGGCAGGGGATGCAGGAGAAGTTGCAACTGACGTGGGGGTAATGGTCGCAGGCTTATTTTTCTCAGTCTCTTCAATCACGACCGGTGAGACGTTTTTAAAGGTCACTTGTTTCTGTTCAGTCTCAGCGCGTCGCATAATAGCTTGCATCGCCACGTTTTGTCGGGGCTTTCGAGCTGAAGGCGGTAGGGAATTACTTTCCAAGCTTGGGTCGCTTGACGAATCGCGACTACGTTCCAAAGAACCTTGAGGTTTTAGTATGCCACCTCGTTTTTCCACTATTAAAAATATGATAAATAAATAATGATGATTCAACAATGTCAATCTTATATGACAAATCTTGAAGGTTGACTTACAGCCAATTTCAGCAATTAAACTATCGATCTCCAAAGATCCTTTGCTGCTTGCCGATTCAGATGGTACAGGACTGTTCGCAACAAAAGGCTGTTTTTCTTTACTCAAACTGAGCTCTTCCAATTCTTTTATTAGTTCGTTGCTCACTCCCACATCATCCGTCGCAGACACGAATTTTTTCTCCTCATTCTGGTCCACGATACCCAAAGATATGAGAGCCGCACCGTTTACTTGGTACTGCGCAATTTGATGGCCTAGCTGAATAATACGCCACGCTCTGAGTTTGTTCAGCATCGCAACGTCGTCTTCTAAGTCAGTACTCGTAAATCGAAGAATCTCAAAAGACTTTTCCAAGGGTAGAAAACCTTGAAGGTCTCGATCTTCTGGCAGTGGTAATTTGGCATCTGAAAAAGAATTTTTTTTCTTTCATTTTGATCAATTAACCTTTGCGCAAAGTATTTTATTTATTTATTTTTTAGTTGTAGGCACATGAAATAATGTAAAATCGGTCTACTTACACTGATTGTAATCAAAGTCAGCAACGCAGTTTTGTAAACCGTTCAAAAGAACACATAGACTTGGCCATATTTGAAGTCTGGAAGTAAACGCTGCTTCCTCCAAAATTTCTGGTCTCAGCTGGATCCAGTCAAGGCACAGTTTAACTGTTACACAGGAATGAAATATATACATATTTTTTTTTTTTTCAAAAGTTGTATTTAAAATTTTTTCAGCCAGCTTGAAACTTACTGGTTGGTAGAGCGAAATAGTTGATTATTTCATGTTTTATCGTATAAACAGGCAGCAGCAGGGCAGACAAGCTTCCAGCAATCAAATCGAGAATGCAGTTTCTCGATAGTTTTTCGTCTGCGCTTAGTTGATCAGTTTTCAATAACTCTTGATTTTCATTCGTTATCCCTGCTGTGTGTTGCAAGGCATACAGATTGATAATCAACATTTGCACCAGTTTCCAAGAGGTGAAACTTTCGGTAGCAACGAGCGCTGTTAGCGTATCATTCAATAACTTGACGTACGTTGTTGCAACGCTGAAAAGATGAATTTTTAAGAAAAAGTTTAAATTTCACTTGAAAATTAAAAAAAAAAATTCATAACTACCAAAGATTTCCTAAATTGTACAGAACTCCATGTAGCTTTAAAAACACTGCAATATACTCTTGCGACGTCAACTTGGCCTTACTCTCAACGTTGAACGAATTATCGTTGAGACTCGATGTCAGCGTTTTGGATAAGTTGGCCGTGGCAACGGGAAACGGGTGCTTGACTGCCACAGAACGCACGTAATGAAAGACTGTTCCCAGTTTATCTCCTCGCGAGGCTTCCAGCAAAGCCAACTGATTGTAGGGCTGTCCACTGGACGGTGACAGCGAGACTGCGTGGCGGTAAAAGAGTTCGGCCTGCTTGTTTTGATTGCGATAGCGGGCGATGTCACCTAAATGGACGAGACAGTACTGACAGGCGTAGAAGCACGAGGACTTGTGCGGTGCCGACAGCTTCTCCACGGCCTTCCATGGTGAAACGCAGCCATAAACGTAACTTTTTCTAAAGGTGCGGGAAACGCGCAAATTGCTTAAAAATAATTGATAATTGTGTGTAAACGTGTACAAATGTGGAATGATGGTTACCTTCGAAATGGCAAATCTAAATCAAAAGCAGTGCATATCTCTTGAAGCAGGGTCAAGTAAAAGCCACTGGCTGCCTCCAAGCACCAACTGAGCATGGCCTGAGACTCTCCGCGCTTGGGATTTCTGCGATCCTTTGCCTGGGATTGCAGCATGGCTATATAATTCTTAAAGCCAAGATTCCACAATTCTTGTTCCACCTTCCTATCCAAAGCATACTCCAAGTCAAGTATAAGAACTTGCTGGTAAATCTTTTGCAGCTGTCTCTGACACATCCATGCGTCATTGTCGTTCAATAGATCTTTGCAACGTTGAACCTTATCTTTCAATGGTTCAGCTTTCCTGTAAAATTATCTTTCAATGCTTAATGTTCTTAACAACACGACTGAGTGTGACATTGCAAACATTTATACAGAGCTTGCAAACTATTGCTCCAAAAATTGAAATACTTCATCCCAGTGATAAGAACGATTTATCGTACAGTTGTGTAATTTGTCATGGGTACAACAAACAAAAAGTGTCGAAATTCTTTACAAACACACTTACTTCAGAGCTTGTACAGCCGCTTTTAAGCCCATATTCCGCGTAGCCTGCACCACTCGCGACGTCGACGATTAGTCTGAAAAAATAAAAAAAAAAATGCAAGATCCGCTGAGAACAAATCGGCAGTATGCAAATTACACACAAAAACCGGCATTGGAATTTCAATTAAAAAATAACACTACAGAGTGAGTAATTGATAAATTGCACACACGCACGTCCGCGCGAGATAAAATATCTCATCGTCGTCTCTTCAGTCAGACGGAGAGTGTGCGTATATTGCAAAAAAAAAAAAAACCGTTGGTTCGGAATTTCGGATCTGGAAATTGAAAATTGACACGTACCTACTGGGCGACTGAAAAAAAAAAAAAAAAAACAAAGGAAAATTATAAACGTCGACGACTGTAGAAAAATATATCCAAAACTCCGTTGAACGGATAAAGACGAGAAGGTTAGAATGCGAAAGGGCTACAGGGAGCAAACCCGATCGAAAAACAATAAACTCCGTTGAAACACTGAATCTGCCGAAACGATGAAAAACACACACGCCACCAGCAACTCACTGTCACATATTTAAGCCGCAAGAAAAAGGAGCTCAGGCTGCAAAACTCTCGAATGACGGCTACAAAACTCTTGGACAGAAACTCTTCGTCATCACCCTCAATTCAACTCATCATATCAGCCTCAGCTCGGGGCACACACTAAACACAGCAGACAGCATGTATTTCCTTTTTCATATATATATACGTATATACATACATATAGCTATACCGATTGAGTTTAAAGACGGTCACGACAGTCCTACGACCATCACCACCTAATCTTGAGAATGACCATAAGAGCCGGCTTCGATGTAAATAAAATATTATTGCATTAGAAATCGAGGTGGTTACGTTATTTAATTTTGCGGTCTCTCGACATCATTGTTTCTTTTTACTTTTTCTCTGTTTTGTGTACAGAAATTAAAAAGGCAACACTCCCTTGTGCTGTCTAAAATTTTCTGAAGAATCACGTATAGGTATCCAATAAGTTTTGGATTCATCGTGCGCTCCAGAATGTCGGTATTCACCCAGAGAGTCTTTGTTGAGAAGCATTTACTGCGACCTTTTAAACGTGTAAGTATATACTTCTGTCTTCAAAGTGTGCTTTTGTCATGGAGTCATCTTTTTTTCAACAAACTTGTCCTTTTCTGTTCGTTTAGTATTACTCTTCTGTTAAAACAAAGTTCACATCAGAAGAGTTGAGTGAAAAGAAAAGAGAAATGATGGCCAAAAGTCTTCCGAAACAAAAGCCAATCCAAGGTGTAAAACAAATTTTGATTGTGGCATCTGGCAAAGGGGGGGTCGGCAAATCAACCACTTCCGTTAATTTGGCAGTTGCTTTGAAAGTCGTCGAGCCTGATAAGTCGGTAGGCTTGTTGGATGCTGATGTTTTTGGTCCGTCCATACCGTTAATGATGAATTTGGATGAGTCTCCTTTATTGAATAAAGATAATATGATGATACCTCTAGTTAATTACGGAATCAAATGGTAAGTCGATGTTGTTGTAATTGATTTTTGTGGGATCAGAGAAATTTGTATATTTTTCTTTTTTTAGTATGTCAATGGGTTTTTTAATCGAAAAAAAGTCTTCTCCAGTATGGCGAGGACTCATGGTGATGGGTGCATTGGAAAAATTATTAAGGCAAGTGGCTTGGGGACCACTAGATTATTTAATAATCGACACACCTCCTGGAACAGGTGATACACATTTATCCCTAGTACAAAATATTCCGGTGGCTGGAACTTTGCTGGTCACAACTCCACAAAAAGCTGCAGTGGATGTTACAAGGAGAGGAGCTTCAATGTTCAGTAAAGTGAACATTCCTGTTGCTGGTATTGTCTCTAATATGACATATGTCATATGTCACAATTGCAACAGTGAAATTCCTCTTGGCAAAGATCAGATTGATGGCTTAGCTAAGGAATTAAGTGAGTTATGTTTTATTTTCTTTTCATTTTATGCCCAATTTTTTTTTCTTTTATTACGTGTAATTTTTTTTTTATTTTCAGACGTAAATATTTTGTGCGAAATCCCCTTAGATGATAATATAACACATTGTTGTGATAGTGGACAGCCAGTGGTACTGAAAGCGCCCGATTCAGCCCCAGCTATGGCATACAAAAAGTTGGCTGTAGACTTGATTGGCTTTTTTAAGACACATGCAGTCTCTACAAGGTATTGACCTTTAACTCGATGTATATCTCTCAATAATGTGTTGTAAGAATTAGAGATTTTAAAAGTAATTTAAAAGTTAATATTTCGACAATATTTTAACTTTGAGATAGGCGCCACCTCCCTCCCCCACCTTTTTTCGTCACATGTTGCAATAAAGGTGGCGTTTAAATGTCTTTCAAAGTCACGTGTTACTAAAAAAAAATAGAGAGAGTAAGCTACGTATACACCTTATTCTGTACCTATGCTGGTACTTATCAAGTAAATGTTGAATCTTGCTAGATTAAAGTTTAAAAAATTAAACATTCCATATCTTCGTAGCATTTGTAAGTAAATGTTTTTCAACGTATTTTCAATGTAATGAATTTATAAGTGCATATTGTGAAGTGTTAATCAAAGTGTATTAAAAAGTATCGCTTTTATTTCATTAGGTAACAATATGGAAGGGGATAATTATAATTACACTAGCATCCATTCAAGTTCAACTGCAGAAGTACATAACGTTCCCATGAATGTTCTTATTAGACCATTTCCACCCTCTATAGATGAAAAAAAGGTAAAAAGCCTAATGCAAACTCTGGAAGATCCTGAAATGGAATCGCTAGTACCACCAATCGATGTTCTCTGGATAAAAGGACGAGAAGGTCAATAAAACAATGGTTTATAACCTCAATTTAAGAAAAATTAAAACAAAACATTAAAAATTTTTAATTAGGAGGTGATTATTACTATTCATTTGGTGGATGTCATAGATATACCGCGTATCAACGGCTTGGGCGACCTACGGTAAAGGCGAAAATCATTCAATCCACAGTAACAGATTTAAGAAATTATCTTGGCAATTCGACTCCAGATCTAAAGTAAATTATTGATGTATTTATAATATTATTTTAAAGTTTTTATGCGTTTAACGGTAGAAATTCTATTTATTAGAGTATTATATTTATTTTTAATGTATAAAAGTTGTATGTTTTTAATAGAATATATATATTTTACTTTCATTTTAAATTTTATACTGTAAAAAATTAAACTCATTTATTAAATACAGCAAGTTCTCATTTTAATGTACAAATCACTATATTACGTATATAATATAAATGCAAAACATCTTTAAAATTCACGCTTGTGGAAAATTCAATTCTAAATTCGCATAATCGCATATTTGCGCAAATAATACATAATATATTTCTTTTATTGCATTTTATGTGACGCTTTTCAAAATCATACATAATGTATGTATGCTTGAGAATGTTCACATCAGTATCTTAAACTATGCGCTCGTTGTACTGTTTCGTCCTTATGTATAATTATTACTGTCATTTTTAAAGTACCGCTTTCGTGTCTTGGACAATCGTAAAAATAATTAAAAACTCAATACTGTTGCACGAAATAGTGCCAACAAAAAACAAACAACCCACCCAAAACTTGCAACCAATTTGCTTGTACAAAATTCTTTTTTATTATCATTCAACTAATTATTTTAGTTTGATTAACTTACAAAAAGATAAACAATTGTAACTACTTTTCACGACTTAAATAATAATAATTTTTTTTTTTTTTTTTCTTTTTCCCACGTATCAAACTCATCTTGCAAACTTACAAAACAAATGAGAAATACATTAACGTTATTTACTTTCACACCATATATTACTTTACAAGAATGCAGACTTTATGTTTCCTTAGTGTTAATAGTTATGCTTGAGCTTTAGTAAGCACGCATGTTTATAAATATGCTTACATAGAAACGACGCTACTGCAAAATGAGCGTCATTTTTTTTTTTTTTTACACAGCCCTTTAGTTTCTTTTCGGGTGACTGGATCATTATAAATTTTTACCCCAAATTAACTTGTTTAAAGGATCTCAATAGTTTTTTTCTGTACATTTGCCTGTCAGCAGAATAGGTAATATTCTTTACTTGCTTCGTAATGTTTGAAAACTCTTTGATTTCCTTCTGATTGTTTTCGCTGTTGGCATTATTTTTGGTATCTTTCATGAAATATCTACGAAAATCTTCCTTACCCGGATAAGTTCGATTCGCGTTGTAAATATTTTCGTTTTCCGGTGCATAAGCGTTCAACGGATTACTCCTGCTCTCATTCAGAAAGTAAGGCTTTACAATCTTTTTCGTGCTTGAAACTCGTTCCGGCATTACAGTACTATTCGGCTCAGGAGGAGTAGCTTGAGATGATCGTTGGTTCCTCAAATACTCTGGTATTATCGCATCGGATATGTTGAGTTGCCGAGTGTTGGTGACTTCGCAGTCGATCTGCATTATCGTCACATGATTCTTCGGCGTTGAGTTGGAACCTGAAAGCCAGATTAACATATTAAATGTTTCAATCTACGTAAAAGGGTAAATGCGTGGAGTAAACAACAAAAGCGTACCATTGGTAGGAAGGATGAGCGAGATCCTGGGCCTGGCGGTGTTGTTTTGGCTGGAGGCCGGTAGCAGAAAGGCTTCGTTTAACAGGACCAAGTAAAAAGTGTCCTCCCTGTGGCCAAGAGCGTCGAACAATTCTGCATACTTTTCGGGTATCGGCGAGAAAACCTGTACCGCGTTGTTCATCGGTAGGGACGTTCCGGTTTGTTTCCTCTCCACTCGATTTCTAATACCCAAACTTTTCCGCAACGACGTCACCCTCATGTTCCTCGGCCTGGAATTTTTGCTTTTCACGGGATACGTGCCCAAATGCATCCCATTAAGAGACTTTAATTCCAGATCGGTCTTGCTTGTCAACCAATCAATCCGATTGTCCTGGGCTGGATCGGCGATTATCAATTGCCTGAGCTCAGAGTCGAGACGTATGGATTCGGTTTGGTTGACGTACGTCATGCACATCGGCTCGTTTCGGATTTGCGTGTCGTTGTAAACCAGAGGCTTGGAGCGATCTGCTTCCCCGTCATCCTCTACCGCCCACAGTAGCGTTCGGCCGTGCCTCACATTAGACGAGTCCTGTGATTTCAAATCCACGTCGCCCAGTGGTGGCCGGCTGAAACTAAAAATTTTTCCAAGAACATATTATCATTGTAGCTTATGCGTTAGTTGCTCATTGGTTGTTAATCAGCCTTCATCCAACTTACCCGCCCAATCCTCCTAGACCTCCTATGTTGAGGGATACCATGAACACCATAGCCAACAGCAAGGCTGTGTTTTTCTTGTTCATTCCCTCTTTGTTTCCGAAATTTGGGCTCGTACCTCGTGCCTCCAGTTCGGATACTCGCCTCCTCAACTCTTCGTTCTCCTATAACTCATCGAATCACGTTATCAACAGTGGCAACCTAACACTTTAGAAAAACCTTGTCCCAAACGAGATAAGCCAACCAACCCTTTGCAATTTTGTGTTCTCCAGCACCAGCTCGTCCACCCGAGTCTCCAGCAAAATGAGGTGTTCCTTCTTCTTTTTCCGCGAAAGACAGGCGGACTCGCGATTCTTGATCATCCGCTGCTGCCTCTTCAACGCCTTGAGCTCAACCTCGTACCGATTGTTCAACTCAATGAGATCCGCACACTTGTTCTTCACAACGATCGGAGAACGCACTTGGCCGGAATTTGCTTTGATGGCTATGGGTCGCATCGCCGTGAGATTTTCCTTCTTTACGACGATCGTCCTCCTAGCCGGGACCGGCTTTATTTCCGTGGTGGCAGTGGACACGGCTATCGTTGGCGCTTTCTGAGCTACTGCCGACTGACTCGTCGCCGAGAGTAGCGGGCTCACGAGCTTGACCGGTTTGGTCGGAATCAGAGGCGTCACAGACAAGGTTGGCTTGTTCACGGGCAGCAAGTCCAGCTGGTTTTGGACTTTCACGTGCTTGCTCATTGGCAGTGCTTGAACTTTGAGCGGCTGGGCTTGATTGTTTTGTTTCACCCTTTGCGTCAACGCGGCAAAGTCCTTTGGGCTCAGTACTATCGTCTTCCTCGGCGTTCCTGCCATAATAATGGTAAATAATGTAACCATGTGCATTCATCACGCCAACTCGAGTGCTTTGTCCGTATAAACTCACCTTTTTCATTCGGTTTGTCGAGCTTTGGCTGTATGCAAATACGTTTTGCAGGATTTTTGGACATTAAGAACTTTTGTGTCAAGCTGTCCTTCAAATTTAACGCACCCAGTGGAATCAATTTGACTTCTGGCGGGCTCTTGCTATTATTTGCTGACTTGGGTGACGCGGGCGGCGATTCGGTCTGTGGTGGTGAAATCGGAGGCGTCTCCAGTGTGAACTAAAATAACAAAAGTCAATCAAACAACTAGTCCCTTCTCCTATTATTATGTGTTGGGCGGAGAGAAACTATGATTATATGTACGAACCTTGATGTCTCCGTTGGGTTGGCTACCACCGCAACCATCGCTCTGCCAGTCGATGCTGCCGAGTGACTCTGACGTCTGACTAGGACTCGGCGAGGGTGGAAACACGGTACTCATGGGCTCAGTTGTAAGGTCCCGCTTCATCGTGTAATTCTTCTCGTCTACACCCGAACCAAGAACAACATGAAATAATATTATACAAGAAGTTGAAGAAAAAAAAAAAAAAAACTGCTGGAAGTGATGACTCCCATTGTAATGTGTACCCATGACCACTACCGACCTATGGAGAAAAACTCGATGTCATCGTCCTTGAAGCTCCAAGGCGAGGAGCTGCTCGACGAGCCGCCAAACTCCAAATCTTGGAGGTCCTGGGTCTCGAGGGCGTTTTTCATGATCTCGTCGGGGCTTTCGTCGCACAACAGGGGAATATCCAGATCGGAACCCAGAGATTCGAAAAAGTCGTCCACCGGCAGGTGATGGGCATCGTCCTCTGAAAATACACGCATATAAGAGACACATGTAAGTAACAACCATCAAATAAAACACACGTCATGAATGTATAAAAAAAAAACGTAATACTTGTATTCATCAAAATGTTTGTGATGTACATGATGATGTTATTTTTGCTTCGTTTATTATTTCGCAGATAAGCTGATACAAATTTGTTGAAAGACGCGATTCCGGCGACGAAGGTTGTGGAACTAGAGTATAATATAATAACATACCGGCGTGTTGGACGCGTATGTGTACATGTCATGGGACTATCGAACGCTACAGCTTAAGTATATATATAAAGGGACACTTGAAACCGGAGCAGTTTTACGGAGATTCTCTCTCTCTTTGGCGTAACAGTGTATTTTGCTCTGTGAAACTGGCTTTATAATAATACAGGAGCAAGCTGATTTTGGAGTTATGTATACCGGCATGTGTGCATAATATGTTAAAATACATACAAATAAACACAGGTATGCAGGATACAATTTCATTGTTGCATCAAAAGTTAATTGAAAACAGAAAAAATTTTGCAATAGCATTGTTACGTGTATTCCTTCGAGCGCTATTTTTTTTATTTTTGTTTTCAAAATGGTAAAAGAGAAAAAATAGAATAATATTAGAGATTCAGCGTAGGCGAGAGGTTTTGACACCTCGGATTAGCAGGGGAGTGGCAATATTCTCGGTAAAGGGCTTTGTAATTATATGTATATGCGCGTGACTGTGCCTACAGGTGTTCAAATTAGCGTTGAGTCTTTAAAAAAAAAAAAAAAAAAAAAAAGGAAAATCATGCTCGTTACAAGGGAAAAACGAGTTTTGTTGCACATATTGTGTACTTGAGCTGTTCTCTTTTAAAACAAAAAGTCAAGCAATAAGTACACCCCTGTGTAGCGCAAGTTGTATAGTGTTTGAGTCATCGTCATCGAGAGTAAAAGTGATGTGACTTGAGAGAAAAATGCTGTAGGGAGGACGACCGAAACGAAGCGTATACGATGAAAAGGAAGGCAGGGACGCCCCTTCCCAACTTCCCCCCCCTTTTTTTTTTTTTTTTTTTTTTTGCCGTTAAGTATACCTGTATGTATCCAGCTCAACCATATAGACTTTTTTTTGGTTACTAAGTATATTCTCTTGAGAACAGATTTTTTTAAGAAAAATATCTCGCGAGATATCTCAACATCTAATATTGTATTTACATTTTTAACTTTGTTGGTTTGAAAAAGTGATACAGTTTTTGGAATAATAGTTGATTGATGGACTATATAATTAAAGCAATTTTATAATGGATAATTATAAAATAATAGTTTTTTTTTTCTTTTCTTGATTATTATCATTCGCAGTACAGCTGTACGTTTTAGAAAAGAAAAAAAAAAAAAAAATTGATAT
>NW_019379523.1:1143158-1153899 GCF_000648655.2 Copidosoma floridanum | reverse complement strand
ATCCGGTACATCTAAACACCTGTGTATACACGCGTCGATCGATGCTAAGAGCTTCATCGATAATTCAGTCTAATCGATGCAGTACCGCACCGACGATGGCTCCTATTTTTACCGAACGTCGTGGTGATCAATGTACAAACAAAAATAATAATAAAGCCCCGTGATTATACGCACACAAACATACGCGCGTTTTCAAACTGAGACGTGACATTAAAAAACGCTTTTCTAACTGGCGATAAGCGCGTGTAAATTTCTCGGAAGCTCATTATCGCGGCACAAAGGTGTATATTGCATTTATAAAGGATGGAAGAAAAAAAAAAAGTGACCGGCGATGATGATCATCATGTACAATACGCAGCACGTTTTTCAATGGTATATATTGGTATAGTATATCTCTCGTAACATACCGAAAGGGCTCATGGTGTTGAACTCGGGAAACATTTGTAGGTCATCCTCGGTGATGCCGGTAGGCCATTCCGGCTCCTCGTTTATCAGCATCCTTTTGCCGTTTTGATGCAACTTTCTCAATCTTTTTTTTTTTACAATTACCTCCTTCGAGAAAGCACAACTCCGGATGATATTATCAGAAGCACGTGTGCCAACGACAACCGGTTGTATACATTACAACTTTAATTTAAAAAACCAAAGGTGGAGATAACGATAAAAATATTATACCGAGCCCGCATGTTCAACTCTTACTCTCTTCTCAAACTCTTATGTAGCATACTTGCATTACATCTTTGTATAAAGAGACATGCTGTTGCTGTGAGGTGTGTTATACAAGAGAAGATGAGGCACAGCTTTGCCAAGCATACACGCACGCCTAGACCGTGACTGAATGAGCCAACGTAGGCAGTTAGGATCACGGGTGGAGGAGAGGAGAGATGCGCCCGCTTTTGGAGTCACACGCCGCCGCTGTACAGTTTGTGCACCTCGCTTGGGTGAACAACTATATTGTGTGCATACAAAAACCACCCGTCGTCGTTGTCGTCGGCACTTTACCTCGCCCTGCTGTCCATCGTTCGGTCGATGAGTCTGCAATGCTTTAGGAAAATCTATAGGTATACATGGTGAGATAATTTTTGGAGCAACGGTAGGAGAGTTATCAGCTGCTGCTTGTTTCGGTCGTAACTGGTACCACCTAATGTTAACTTGGAAAAAACAATCGTTGAAATTACTTTACACACGTTGTTTGAAATTTAAATAAATTTGATATTTTGCACGTATAGAAGATCTTTCGATTTTACATATTAACAGTGTAAAAACCACCAAGTTTGTACATATATGTATGAAGCTACAAACGTCGGCTCTATTTCATCTTTTTTAACTTGAGCAAGTGATTCCTTAGTGCTATTTGTTTATCTTTGAAAGATCGCTTGACTTTGCTTCTAACTTTGTGCTTTATCATCATGTAGTTCTTGTTCTTACTTCTCTCGCGGTTTGTTCTGCTGCACAGGGGATTTTGACGACCGTCTTTGTAGCCAAACTTGTCTCTCTCTTCTTGTCCTTTCTAGAGTTTAAATGTATTTATTTATAATTATTATATTGTTTTTTTTTGTATTCATCATCGGTGTCCTTAGTTTAAAGAAAAAAAAAAAATATTACACTACCTTGACACTGGCTACTCGTTCTTCCTTGGTGAATTTGCGCCTCTTGTAAATATTTTCAATATCACCTAATTTTACCAATTCCCCTTTACCCTTTTCTTCTTCTAATGGGCGTTTTATCCCTTTTTTCGCATGCGTGACTTGCTGTTTTGCCAACGTCATGTCGATTCTCTTGAAATCCTCGTCTGTGAGCAAACGCTGGATCGAAACTTCTGAAGCTTTAGCTTGCCTCTCAGCTGTGTATTCCATTTTACTTCGAGCTTTTAATTTTTCCTGCAACTTTTTCTTTTCCTCCAACTTTCTCTTTTTCCGTTCTAATTTTGAGTTCTTCGATTTCTTTCCTATTTTGTTCGTTACAAGCGTTGGTTTTGACGGTGATTTCTCCTCTTTTTTTTTACTCTTGTCATCCTCACATTTGTCCGTTTTTTTCTTTTCTTCGCTTTTCTGACATTCTTTTTCCTCTCCTTCCACGTCTTCATCCTCGTCTCCGTCGTCACAGTCTTCCTCTTCATCACCGGATTCGCCAATTTCACTACCAGATACTTCATCATCAACATCTTCGTCGTCTTCCATTTCTTCACCTTCACCGTCACTCTGAGACACATCAATCCATTCACCGTCATTCTAAACATGAAAAAGGTAAAATTGGTATTAAGCACATTTTTTTCCCACAAAACGTCAATGAAATTATCCATCTTACATCACTGTCCTCACTGTCGATTTCAATATCCTTTTGAGGTTCGAGAAGAACTTCAGCTCCAGGCACAAATTCTTTTGCTGTAACTTTCCCGTACTCTAGAGGTTCCAGAGCAACCGTAGCTTCCGTCGGACGGCCTCGGTCTTTTTTATGCAGCAATTCCGGCATCGTTTGCCTAAACAAGCCAATGAGTGATCTGGCTGCCATCATAACGCTTCTGTCTCGGTGAGTTTTGTACATTGCCAAGTCTTGCAGGAGATCTTCATTCATTGCAAACGGACATCTTGTACAGATTTCTCTGACGGCATTCAATCTGCAAGAAAATTGCAGTTTTTGGAAAAAAGTGTGACAAAGAAATATGTTAAGAATAAATGTACAAGATATACCCTTACCCTATAGCCATAACATCCGAGGAATTCCTTTCAGTCACAAAGTTGTTTACCAATGTTTTGACAACTGGTTGCATTACATCTGGTGGAATCAAATCATGCGAAGCTTGTGCCACGAACTGCAGTAACTTTGTCACCTCTGAAAGTACCATAAAGCATTTCATGATTTATATTAACACAATAAGAATGGTAAGTAAACTAAACGTACCTCTCTGATGTGGCTGAAGAAATCGTTGCACATAAGGATAAAAGTTGAACAAAATTAAACTGTGCACGCCTATGAGTCTGGATATGACGTCGAGAGTCATCAGTTTGACTTCAAATCTGTCATTCTTTTTTTCCAGTTGTTTGAATAATTTTTCCGCCAAGCCTTGTGGGTCGTGAATCAAGTGAAGTGCCGAAAAGTTGTACGTTGGAGCCTTTGACTTCTTTTTTTGGGATTTCTAAAAAGTAATAATAAATTGTAAGTATTATGGTAAAAAAAAGCACACATACAGAACAGCCGAGAAAAAACTTACCGTATACAATTTCTTGACCTTTTTAAGCTGTTTTTGCCTCTTTTTGGTCTTTTTATTGACTTTATTTGCCATCATGACCTCTTTGATATTAGGCTCGTCGTCGCTGTCGCTGTCACTATCCTCGTCTTCACCTTCATCCTTGCCCAGGAAGAACTTCAAGCTCGCAACGACTACCTTTGTAAATTTAGAAAAGCACCCGGTGGCAATGACGTTAACCGTCTTTGTGTCACTCCATACATTTTTATTGTACAGCTCGATCATTATGTCCGCCGACATCTTTGCCGCGCGAGCGTTCGTGTCTTTGAGCATTTGAAACATAAAGTTCTGTAGGGTAGTGTTGACCTTGGCATTTTTATGCTTCGCATTGATGTTTTTGATATCCGTTATTATGTGCGTTTGTAGAAATTGACGAAGTGACTTGTCCTGACAACGCAACAGCTCGAAGAAAAGACTCAGTAAAGCAGTGGGTTCGAGAAGGTTTTTGTTACGGAGTAAGATTAGTGCCTTACAAAATGTCTACAAGTAAAAATATTCTTTAAAGATATAAATGATTAAAGATAACATTTAATTAGGGGGGAAAAAAAACAACACAAACCATACGCATGTCCTTGTCCAAGACAGTGTTCTTATCTTTGAGAATGTCGATGAGTTCTTGAGGAAACGACAGCAAATCATCGCAATAGCAATGCGCGACCTGCATTAAAAAAATCATTACTTTCAGAAAATTATTGCGTAAATAAAAATAAAGGACAGTGCATAATAAGCCGGAAAACGAAATGAAAGTAAGAAATATCTTGGCATTTTTTTTTATTTTCCTTTACCAAATTTATCATACAAAACTTAATGGTACAAAAATTTAAATAACTCAAGCAATTAACTTCATCGCAAAGTATAAATAAAAACTATAAATGTAGGGATTCCCTTTGAATAAATTAAATAGGATTAATTACGATCGTACAAATACATGTTCATCTCAAAGCTGATGGTTTTCGAAATAAACAAGGCAAATTCATAATTGATGTAGCATTTGTATTTTGGCTCATTGATGTCGTTATCGCCAACCAGCCCGATCAAGCCCAATTGGCACAGCGAGGGTATCTGCGTCAACAAAAGAGCATTGAGGTCTACCTTATCAGAGTAGATCGAGCAAAAAATAGCAAGTAACCGATTTAACGGGAAATTGCGCGGTCCCCCGTGAGCTTTGGACTTTTTCGGTTTCTTTTGCGACTTGTAAGCTCGCTTTTTTCTCGGTCCACTTTCCTTCATAAATATTTTTTTGTCTTCGAGCGGCGGGTTGTAGGACGCCAAAAATGCAGCTATCAGAAGATATTTTGAAAAAGCCGGCAGCTCGAAGCTTAGAGCTAGCATTTTGGTCGATTCAATTTCAAGAGAGAACTTTGACTGCTGGTCGAAATCCTCGGTCGACATTCGCAGATAGATAACTTCGAGATTGGCTTTAAAGGTCTTGCGAATATTTCTGTAAAGAGCTATTGTATCACTAGGGTCGATCATTTTGGATATAATGGGATCGATGTAATCCGGAAAAATTTTCTTGGCCATGTATCGCAGTTCGCCAAGATCACGACAAAATCTGTAAAATGTTAGGAAGAAAAACTCCAAGTAATGATAGTAAAACTCTTGGCTGTATTCTTCTGGTTTGGTTAGATGCATAAGGATTTCTTTTAATTCGTCTTTGCTGTACTGAGGAAAATGTACCTTGACAGGTTCGCATGATACCGTTTTCGAGGCTAACCTTGCGAAAATAACGTCGGTGGTTAAAATGGTACAAATATTGGTTTTTGTCAGTTCGCCTAATCTCATCATGGCTGGCAGTATATTCTCGTTCATGTCGCGTAATTTTTCACTCCTTTCCAGTACAATGACAGAAGGTTTTTTTTGAGACTCTGGCATTTCATTTAGTATCAGTTCCAACTGGTTTTTAAAATCTACAAAATTGTCACTCCTTATATCGAACTTGTAACCATTTTCCGAAGAAAGTTTAAACGATGAGAGATCAACGAGAATTTTTTCAAAGAGACTTCTGTTGCTCGTGTGCTCAAGACAATTCACGATAGAAACATTGTACTTTAAGTATTTAAGCAGTTTCCGAACTATGAATGATTTGCCACAAGACACATGGCCAAAAATAAAAATGCTTTGAAACATTGGCTCATCGGTGAGCAACAAGTACAAGTCTCTAATGAGGGAATCCCTACATTTGATATCTTTCTTCAATGCAGCAACGCACTCTTCCATGATTGCTTAGAGTGTATGAAATTTAATGAAAATTTACAGTTAGGGTTAATAAAATAAGCCTAAGCACAGATGTCCAACTTGACAAGCTTTAATTTCTCAAACCTGAAAGTAAAAATTATCTCTCGATAGTTGTAAAAATAGTTTGCAAAAATTAAAATTCTAATCTGACAATAACATTTCTTTTCTCCAAAAGTTACATTTACCGATTTGTCAAATTGTTGAGTATATAGTGATCATACGGAAAATTAAGGTAATAAAAACAACTTTAAAGTCTCACCTGCGCCAAAAACATAACCAGCTCATCGAGACTTTTGTTGAATTTGTCTGGGGTGAAATTAAATACTTCCAAGGTCGACTTGTAGTGCCGGTGTTGTTGCAGGAACTGTTGAAGTACAATATATATTGATATTTGCATAGAAAACTTTTGAAAACTAGTGAAAAAGAACCCACCTCTTCTTTGTAAGACTCAGGATCGCGCTTGATAAGGTTCTGTAGTTGAGGAAGATTGTCGGGTAATTGATTGTTGTGCCTGACCATTGTTAAAGCTTAAAATTCGGTCCAAAACATTGTTGTTAAAGGCACTCAAAGAATGCAATAGTTTTTTGATTTTAAGGTTATGTTGTTTACTTTTCACGTGCAAGAACGCGAGCGACAACTATAGACAACTATAGACTACTAATCTCTGCTATAGAGATATAAGAAAAATAGACTGCTCGTACGGCGTTGTCGGCGCTGAAGCACACGTAAGAGACACAACATCGAACGTGGTAGGTTTGCAAACTTTGGAATCCAAAGGTGGGAATGTGCGAGAGAGAGAGAGACAGATATCCACGTTCGATGTTGTGTATTATTCTACTTAATCCCTAGAGGATCACTAGTCTTTTTTAGTAGTCGCTTACCTAAGTAAATTAGTCGTAAATCTGGTAACTTAAGCTCCAGCAGGCTCCAGGACACCTAAACTAAAGAGATTACTAAAGTTGTTTAAAACGCAAGTTACGAAATGAGGAAAAAAGCCAAAACTATCGCCAATCAAAATTCTAAGTACCTGTAGTTTCATTTTGTTTGTTTGTTTTTTTTTTTTGTTTTTTTTTTTTTTTTTTTTTTTTTGCGATCATTTTTGAAAACAAGAGGAAATCTCGCCCAAGTACAGATAAGATCTCCCGGTGGTGCTATGGCGCGCGTTCATTTTTTATTGCAGCCGAAGAAAAGCCAAAAAGTCGCATTTCGGCCAACTCGGCGTAAAAATAAATCAAAACAAATACTCGTGTAATGATAAAAAAAAAAAAAGAAAAAAAGGATTGGGTATTCACAAAGATTTCGCACAACGAATCTTTTTTTGAACGCGTCCCAATAATGGGGCACGATTTGGCAAATTTTCAAAGTCAAATTGCGCGTGTTTCACATCATGTGGCTTTGTTAAAAAAACTAGTTGATAGGTACAGTCATTGAAGTTTCGACATCTCATTTAAAATCGAGAATTTTTTTCTTTTTTATTTACTACTCAAGCCCGGGAGTGTACATCTACTTTTCTTTCTTCGGAAGGTGTAGAAAAAAAAATCGAAATTGTATGTACGAATAGTCGCCAAGTACCGTGATTGAGGAGGATCGACTCCGATCATGTATAAATTATTGTTTTCGCATGAAAAAATCGAGACAATAAGGCACACCTGAAAATCTACAAACTTTTTTCACATTTCGTCACTGAAAATTAAAAAAACTAAGAACTAATAAAGCGTACATTTCTTTTCCGTACACCCTTACATGTAAATGTCACCAAAACGCTCAGATGTACATTTATCAGCAACAGCTCGAGTATCTAATCGCTGAGCATATAATATACAGTTGCGGCGAAATTAATTAGAATAAAAGAAAAAGAAGAAAAAATCGGTATCGACGGCATTTTGCCTCGTGTTTTAGTTCTGCTATCTTTCTTTTCGGCTAAACATTATAAACTCATTATAAGCGCAAAAACAGTAGACCAGTCGAACGAGCGCTATCTTCTGTTTTCGTATGAATTAAGCCACCCAACCGATTTCCACCGATTTCCCTTTCAGCCGATCCCTACATCGCTTGTTTATACGTACAATTCAACCAAAATGTGAGAAATATAAATCGATAGAACGACCGACCTATATATTTCCACTTGGTTTGTAAAAATGTAATGAGCAATGGCCGATGCGCGCATGTAAGTATTTTATGCATGAAGAAAAGAAAAAAACGGGGGAATGATGGGTGGAACGGGCGCGCGGGGAGGACACGATGAGAGATAAGCGCCAACGCGGATCCACACACAACATGGTGTTTTTTAGATGTCTCTATGTATTATAAAATAAAGCCTCTGATGTAAAAATGTAGGCCCCTCGCAATATCGAAGCGTAAAGTAATATTTCCTTATGCCCATGAGTTTTGCATGACGGACCCTTAAGTTAACTCTAAATCGTATTTCCAGAGCATCCGGTACATCTAAACACCTGTGTATACACGCGTCGATCGATGCTAAGAGCTTCATCGATAATTCAGTCTAATCGATGCAGTACCGCACCGACGATGGCTCCTATTTTTACCGAACGTCGTGGTGATCAATGTACAAACAAAAATAATAATAAAGCCCCGTGATTATACGCACACAAACATACGCGCGTTTTCAAACTGAGACGTGACATTAAAAAACGCTTTTCTAACTGGCGATAAGCGCGTGTAAATTTCTCGGAAGCTCATTATCGCGGCACAAAGGTGTATATTGCATTTATAAAGGATGGAAGAAAAAAAAAAAGTGACCGGCGATGATGATCATCATGTACAATACGCAGCACGTTTTTCAATGGTATATATTGGTATAGTATATCTCTCGTAACATACCGAAAGGGCTCATGGTGTTGAACTCGGGAAACATTTGTAGGTCATCCTCGGTGATGCCGGTAGGCCATTCCGGCTCCTCGTTTATCAGCATCCTTTTGCCGTTTTGATGCAACTTTCTCAATCTTTTTTTTTTTACAATTACCTCCTTCGAGAAAGCACAACTCCGGATGATATTATCAGAAGCACGTGTGCCAACGACAACCCGTTGTATACATTACAACTTTAATTTAAAAAACCAAAGGTGGAGATAACGATAAAAATATTATACCGAGCCCGCATGTTCAACTCTTACTCTCTTCTCAAACTCTTATGTAGCATACTTGCATTACATCTTTGTATAAAGAGACATGCTGTTGCTGTGAGGTGTGTTATACAAGAGAAGATGAGGCACAGCTTTGCCAAGCATACACGCACGCCTAGACCGTGACTGAATGAGCCAACGTAGGCAGTTAGGATCACGGGTGGAGGAGAGGAGAGATGCGCCCGCTTTTGGAGTCACACGCCGCCGCTGTACAGTTTGTGCACCTCGCTTGGGTGAACAACTATATTGTGTGCATACAAAAACCACCCGTCGTCGTTGTCGTCGGCACTTTACCTCGCCCTGCTGTCCATCGTTCGGTCGATGAGTCTGCAATGCTTTAGGAAAATCTATAGGTATACATGGTGAGATAATTTTTGGAGCAACGGTAGGAGAGTTATCAGCTGCTGCTTGTTTCGGTCGTAACTGGTACCACCTAATGTTAACTTGGAAAAAACAATCGTTGAAATTACTTTACACACGTTGTTTGAAATTTAAATAAATTTGATATTTTGCACGTATAGAAGATCTTTCGATTTTACATATTAACAGTGTAAAAACCACCAAGTTTGTACATATATGTATGAAGCTACAAACGTCGGCTCTATTTCATCTTTTTTAACTTGAGCAAGTGATTCCTTAGTGCTATTTGTTTATCTTTGAAAGATCGCTTGACTTTGCTTCTAACTTTGTGCTTTATCATCATGTAGTTCTTGTTCTTACTTCTCTCGCGGTTTGTTCTGCTGCACAGGGGATTTTGACGACCGTCTTTGTAGCCAAACTTGTCTCTCTCTTCTTGTCCTTTCTAGAGTTTAAATGTATTTATTTATAATTATTATATTGTTTTTTTTTGTATTCATCATCGGTGTCCTTAGTTTAAAGAAAAAAAAAAAATATTACACTACCTTGACACTGGCTACTCGTTCTTCCTTGGTGAATTTGCGCCTCTTGTAAATATTTTCAATATCACCTAATTTTACCAATTCCCCTTTACCCTTTTCTTCTTCTAATGGGCGTTTTATCCCTTTTTTCGCATGCGTGACTTGCTGTTTTGCCAACGTCATGTCGATTCTCTTGAAATCCTCGTCTGTGAGCANATAGTTTTTTGATTTTAAGGTTATGTTGTTTACTTTTCACGTGCAAGAACGCGAGCGACAACTATAGACAACTATAGACTACTAATCTCTGCTATAGAGATATAAGAAAAATAGACTGCTCGTACGGCGTTGTCGGCGCTGAAGCACACGTAAGAGACACAACATCGAACGTGGTAGGTTTGCAAACTTTGGAATCCAAAGGTGGGAATGTGCGAGAGAGAGAGAGACAGATATCCACGTTCGATGTTGTGTATTATTCTACTTAATCCCTAGAGGATCACTAGTCTTTTTTAGTAGTCGCTTACCTAAGTAAATTAGTCGTAAATCTGGTAACTTAAGCTCCAGCAGGCTCCAGGACACCTAAACTAAAGAGATTACTAAAGTTGTTTAAAACGCAAGTTACGAAATGAGGAAAAAAGCCAAAACTATCGCCAATCAAAATTCTAAGTACCTGTAGTTTCATTTTGTTTGTTTGTTTTTTTTTTGTTTTTTTTTTTCTTTTCTTTTCTTTTCATACATACAAATACTTTTCTTCGTAGGAGGTGAAGTTTTCTAATTGTAAAATGAAAAGCATTTTTGACGGTTTTTGAAAATTGCTTTGACAAGCTTGACAAATTATATTTAAGAAGATAAACTTCGATTCATGGGTTTTTCCTGACACAAAATATACTGAATAAAAAGAAAATTATTTAGTTACAATCGACTTTTCATATATGTGCATTAAAAATCGAGTGTACGTTTCATGTTACGCATATGCGTTGCGCAGTATATAGCAAAATATGTTGCTTAAATTTCGTTTTTACCCTCCATCTATTTCTGCTGTGTATATATGCACACACGATCCATTGAAAGTTTGGTTTAGAGGTTTTGAAAAAACAGCCCTCTAAAGTCGATAACAATTATTATAATTATAGGCAACATGTGAATATCGATGAGTGTTCTCTGTGTAATTAGTCAATTTACTTATATTGTGTTGGTAAAGAAATAAATATATGAACAATAATTTTTTTTTTTTTTTTT
>NW_019379523.1:1127102-1139053 GCF_000648655.2 Copidosoma floridanum | reverse complement strand
AAAAAAAAAAAAAAAAAATTAGAACTAATTGTGATTATATTAAAAAATTTTCATTTACACATGTTTTAATTGGATTTGAGGAACTACTGAAAATCCTATACAAGTATTTATTAAATGAAAGTTTTCGTGATTAAAATAATTGGTACAAAGGTATGAGAGTGTATAGTCTGTGTATTTATTGGGTATAAACTTTTGTGTTCGTGCACAGTTCGATTTTTTTTTTTTCACATCAGCTCTTTTATTTTAGTAACAACGATAATTCACCGAATGTGAACGACTAGCGTCCAAAAAATTTCAATGGTTGATGGCAACGCTTAATTAAATCTGTAATTGGAACAACCAGTCGATATAATATAATGGATAAATATTCAAGAAAGAGAATTTCGAATGATGGCTTGGGAAAAAAAATTTGTCAAACTATAGGTCCAAGCAATAATTATCTATTTTTTTTAATAATGTTGCATTAAGGCTGTGAGAGCGATTATCATCATCTGTATTCAAATGTTACTGTATATAAGTTATAAACCAATGGATTTATTGAAATACCCGCCAAATAAGCCACACCGGCCAATCTATCCAATAACATCACGAGAAAACAAAGCGTTCACAAACCCCTAACCTTTACTGAAAAAGCCATGTGCGTTTCAGACGTTTCGGTACATTCAGTGTTTTCGGTTTGTGAAAGTTGTAAATTGTTTGGTAATAGTCGCCGAGATAAACCATGTCTGACCCGGACTCTGAGTTAGAAGATGACGAGGAGGAGATTCTCGTCTACGTGGAGTTTGACAATTTCGCTACGAGCGACGTGTTTAGCAACAACAACTTGAAATTGGATATGTTGGGCTTGGACTCCGACCATCCCGTCATGCAGATCAATGGCAAAGTACTGTACTTGCTTTCAAAGTCCCTTTTACTTTGATTAGTTTTTAAATTAATGATTGTTGTGTTTAAAAAAAAACATAGTTCTTCGAAGGGACTTATGAGGATGCTGTTGGAACCTATTTGTTTTTTGAAAAGGACAAGAATCCTGAATTTGACGACCAGATATTTGACAAAATTCCAAGTTTGAAGTACTACAACAAGACGAGAAAGCTTCTTAAAATGCAGAGGGCTTTTCTGGTACCAAAGTACGAGGTTGTGGGAGATTCCAAGCACAGCGAGTGCATTCCCAATGTTGAAACATTGAAGGAGGCTGGAGTACCGCCAAAGTACCAAGAAGAAGGTTTGTCTGCATTTATTCTCGATTTTTTTTTCAATCGGTGCAAATATTTGAAATTATTGTTGATTTTTAGCTCTTTCGTTTTGGAAAAATTCTAGAGACCTTAGGCTAAATGCATTGAACAGTTATTTGAAAAAACAAGAGTTTAGAAAAGAGTTGAGACTTAGAGGTTTTGAACCTGAATCAGAATCAGATGAAGAAAATCCTTTTGCCATGTACAAATCCGTGCTGGATGAATTTAGTCATGAGAACTTTGATCAAATTGAACGTGGAACGGATTGCAATGGTCAGGGAGAATTTTCAGAAGAAAATCGATCTCACGTCAATAATACAGCTACACAAATTTCCCAAAAATTTACCGTGATAGACCCTGGACCATCCACCTCTAAGAGTAGTAGACCCTGGATCGATGATGAAGATGAGGAAAATAAAAATACTGACAGTAGTGATGATACCGATTGGGAGCCATTCTCAAAGAAAGTTAAAAGTATTGGGAGAATACGGTCAAAAGTTGCGAAATCAAAAGTAGTTAAGGTTTCGAAGAAAAAAACAAAATCCAACATGGAGAGTAGTAACATGAGTGAGTCTTTAGAAACTGTGAGTGAAACGAATGATGTTCAAAAAAGTTTAGTTAAAAACAACGAAGTTGACAGAAATGGTAAAGCAAGTAGTAATAGTCATGTCAAGAAAAAGAAAG
Organism: Copidosoma floridanum; assembly: GCF_000648655.2. Next base: position 1,137,137 of record NW_019379523.1, on the reverse strand, counting down.
TTAAACCTATTGTAACCAAAATTGAAGAAATAGAAATTGGTGAAGTGACGGCAAGTGAAAGTGATAGGTTGTTGTCAATGGAACTCAATTTGGAAGATGATGTACAGAGAAGAAAGCGTGAGAGGCGTGAAGCAAAATTGAAAGAGATAAGAGAAAGGATGGAGGCGCTAAAAAAAAAAAAAGTTCTAGTCAAAAAAGCAGCTGATAGTTAATGCGTGAAATCACATGTTAATGAAAATTGTGATAAGGTAAATAACAATGAAAGAATTTTTTTTTCTATCTCAAAATTATGATATTTTTATAACAAAAATATGTAGCTGTACATAATAATTTTTAACCAAGATGTACATGTCAACAAAGATATTGTATAATCATTACACATAATTCATTATGGAGTATTGCTACTTTGTTTTTATCAATCGATAAAATTGTATTGCTTCATCATTAACAAAATCATGTAAAAAAATTGATACGATTAATCAATTAAATGCTTACACGTATACAATAACAACTACTTTTAAAGTTCAGATAAAAATATAATTTCTTACGTAATAAAATTTTATACTTAAAACTTATCATTAGTTTTTTTGTTTTTTCAACTTACAAGTAACAATCTTATTTACTCCAAATGTAACAGTTGCCACTTTCAATCACACACCTAATGATATTGTTGAATGCAACAGTCCAACATAAGGCACACACTAAAAAGATTATTGCATATTATGTAAGTATAAGATACGTATGTCTTTAACATTGAGGTACTCCATTATCTGTCTACAGAAACAGCTCGTTATCAACTATTGGATAAATGAAATCTTCACCAATTCAAATCACATGGAAGTTCATCGGGATACTCGCCAGTGAGACAAGCTGTGCAGTGACCGATGTAACTACTGTCACGATTATCCATACCGTGTCTGACGGCTTGAACGAGTCCTTCCACGGATAGATACGTCAAACTGTCGGCCCCGACATGCCTGGCCAGCCGAACGCTGTCGAGTCTGTTGGCTATCAGCTCCTCGCGCGTGGGGATGTTGATACCCATGTAGCAGGGATACTTTAGCGGCGGGGACGCAATCCTTATGTGAACCTTATTTATTTTTGTCGAAAGAGAAAAACAACAACTTTTTATTATTTTTGATATAATAAAGATATTTTCTATCCACACAAGTCAACATTTTATCTAAATTTCCAAATAAACAAAAATTCATCGCTCCAAAGGCAATGTTTTTTCATAGATCGCGCGTACCTCTTTGGCTCCGGCGTCCTTCAAGAGCTTGATGATCGGGCCAATGGTGTTTCCCCTCACGATCGAATCGTCGATGAGAATGATTTTCCTGCCTTTGACGTTTTCCGAAAGAGCGCCGAACTTTTTGGCGACGCCGAGCTGCCGCAACCTCGTGCTTGGCTGAATAAACGTTCTGCCGACGTATCTGTTTTTGCACAAGACTTCGGCGAACGGAATGTTGGACTGTAACGGAAATGTTAAGTATTAGTACATGTATACCAACAACGAGTCCATAAAGTCACACTATGTATGGTCCACCTCTCTGGCGTAGCCGTGTGCGGCGGCAGTCCCGGATTCCGGGACAGAACTGACTATGTCGGCCTCGATCGGACACTCCTGGGCGAGAACGCGTCCGCACTGCATCCTCACCGAGTACACCATTTGTCCTGTAAGGAATTCGTCGACGTCGAAAATCCCGAAGAACTCGTTGACCTCAACAAAAAATACTCACCTTCGAAAATACTGTCGCTCCTGGCAAAGTACACGTACTCGAAAATACAAAAAGCCTGGGGCTTCTTGTTCGGCCTCTCGACGATGTCGATAGTCTTGATGCCCTCCCGCGTCATCTCGACAATCTCACCCGGAAAGACTTCGCGCACGTAGCGCGCCCCGATGCTCAAGAAGCCGCACGACTCCGACGATATGACCCAGCCCTCCGCCTCGATGTTGTCGTCGTCCGAATCGTGTCCTGATAACCACATCAACACGATAATTACATCACACAATCGAGAAATCCCTCCATCAACCGGGAACACGTGGATTCTCACCTAAATTATTGATGGGCACGATTTTGCCGATGCAGAGCGGCCGATTGCCGTACGGATCTCTGACCCCGTAGATGCGGTCCCTCTGCATGATAACCAGGGAGTAGGAGAGCGGCGCTAGCTGCATGAGATGCTTGATCCTCGCGGCCCAATCTGGCCCGTTGAGCTCACCCTCGGGCGGATTCAGGCACAAAGCCTGGGTGATGAGCTCCGAATCCGAGTGCGTCGACAGCCCAACACCCCGGCCAAGGACCATTTTTCGCAGCGACTCTGTATTGACGAGTTCACCGTTGTGGGCGACCGCCAGGGCCCCGTGAGCCGTGTGGACGACAAAGGGCTGACAATTGACCTCCTCGCTCGCGGCGCTCGTACTGTACCGCGTGTGCCCGATACCCAGGTTACCCCGTAGCTTGCGCATACTGTCGTCGTTGAATATGTTGTTTATCATGCCCATGCCCTTGTGCACGTGGAACGATTTCGCGCACACGCCCTCGCTCGTCACTATGCCCGCGCTCTCCTGGCCACGGTGCTGCAACGCCACCAGACCTGACGAGGATCGCCAACGTGATTCATGGTGCGCGTGGTTTACCACAGACATATGTGTATTTTGTCTTTACTTACCGAGACATATGACCTGTGGCACGTCGATTTGGGGTGGCCAATCGCCGGCGGCTATGCAGCCAAAGACCCCGCACTCGTGGGTGAGGCCGCTCGACTTGTGATTCCTGAGCTCGCCTTTGCTCCTCGGCAGTCTCTTCTCGAGCTGCGACTGTGTCCTTGGCCGCGGCACGTCATCCAGCTGCAGCCGGGACAGCCCCATCGCCTCGTCGCAGCTGCCGCGGCTCTCGGACGTGTCCCCGCAAGCGGCCGACATCTGCAGCTGTTGTTGTTGGCGGTGCTCTGGTGTTTCGGAAATAACGGCTTTTAATGATCTCGAGTTGGTTAACAATGTTTAGGTATGTCGGGTGATATTTGGTTTTCTCGGGAGCGCGCGACTCGACAAATCGCATTGGAATCGTTATCGAAGGCAAGAGGGGCCGTGGTGATGATGATAAAAGTGTTGCACGTTGCGTGCACTCCATCGCTTTCGGGATTATAAAATTTTTTTTAGAAATCGGCACCTACTTATACGCGGATTGCGTTACCGATCATCTCTTATCAATTTCGTGTTGTTACTTATTTTTTGGTTCAAGGTTTTTCAACGGTATACACTTTATGCTTTTCGCACGATTTCAAATTATCTCCGCGAGATTAACTTGCTTAGTGTATCCCCGATCGGCTCTAGTCAATTAAATATTACGGGCGAGCAAGTACTTGACACCCACACTGCATTTATACTGAAGGTATGTGAGTTTTTGTGCCAAAGTATTTGCTCTCATTGGACAAATCAAGCGTAAAACAGAGTGGATGGAGAAAAAGACCCCCCTGAGCTTGAAGCTCGCATTGATAAGACGCGCGTATCGGTGCATAAATAATATACTACATCAACAGGCATATAAATGTGTGAAATGTATATTGTCAGCATCGCATCTTGTGCGCTTATAAATATTTTTGTGCGCTGACCCGCTTAACCTCAAGCTCGATATAACCGATACTTCGGTTGGAAATATTATATTTATTTGCGTAGTTATTCTCTCGCTCTCGTTATTTTCCGTTTCGCAACGTTATTTCATCATATATCGCGTTCGATCGCCCGTGGTATTGTGCAATTAATACATGGTATCGTGTGCCAAAAATCTAACTGAGACAAAATCTTTTTTTATTTGTGTACAATTCAACAATTTACGAAATTCTACTGTTTTTTGTCGCATCGCATCTAATGTCGTTCGTAATGGGTATCGTCTGGGGGAGACAAACAGGTTCTTCCTCCGTTACGAGCTCCGTTATGCAAAAATACAACATATATATATCAATACTCCTCTTACCGATACTTGTATTGAACACAGATTCAAGGTCTTAAAATCGTACGTCTTATGGTAGGTACATACGTGGGATACTCGTCTTTGTAGTGGTCACTGTTTCGAGCAACAATTGCCGTGTAAACATTGGTGTGTTAATTAAAAAAAAAAAAAAAAAAATACCTTGTAAACGAGCGATATAAAAAGGCAAGGTTGCCTGCCTCTTTTTATATTTTCATTTTAAACAATTTTTTATAACAGGAATAATAAATCGATGATCAAAGTATATTATAATTACTATGGCTGTTTATTTTTTTTCTCGATAAAAATTAATAATGTATGTGGTTGATGATATTGGTTTTCAGTGTTTGTCCATCAAATTTTTAATTTGTACGTTATTGAAAAACAAAAAAGGAATTTAGTAACTCTGGATATTTCACAGTCTTGTTTTGACAAAATACTATAAGGAACAACGAAAAAAGCGATGGATACGCTTTTCTGACGAATCAGCGGGTTATATATATAAAAAAATAAAAAAATAAAAAAAACTCGTTATTTGAAATCGTTATACATCTGTTACGTGGTAAATATAAAATAAACAATAGTATTTTAAAAATATATAAAACCGTGTGAATCCCATGAACCGTGAAGGTGATAATTGTAGGTTACAACCTTATCGACAGGATCGCTGTAATTGTCTGAGACATGTCTGAGACCTTTACGAAGAATGACCGCCATGACAGGATAGATCTTGATTTCTCGATTGACTCAATTGACTGATCGTTCGTACCAGTTGTGTGAGGTACACGTATAAGAAATTTAAACTTGAGTTGTTGCGGTAAAAATATCTGAGTAAGTAGTTGAAGAAAAAAAGTTGGTCTGATGAATCTCCTGCCGTAAAGGAAGTAATCCTACAGCAAGAAATTCTTTACTTAATTTGACAGTTTACTTATTAGTGGTTAAGTAGGTCCAGAGTTGTATATTGCACACGTGTTGTGTGCCTACCTAATATTGAGAGACGAAAATTAAAGATGCTCATTTCCTTTTTCACCTAATAAGTATTGCAACTGAGTAGGTACTTGAGTCATCATTTTTTCCACGTGTGTGTGTTCTAGTACCACTGGTATAATTTATTGGTTACTCAGAGATAAGTGTTTTTCGTTTCGTAATAATGCATACCCATAGGAAAAGAAAAGACATGGTCAAAAAAAAGTACTGGGCTCGGTTAGCGTAAATTGAAAATATTACAAGGATCGGACTGAAATCCCTTAATACATTGTGGTTTTTTTTTTATTTTTGTATCAATCTTATGAAACAATGAATCTTGCAGGGTTTTATTTATCAGATAATTGTGATAACAGTGTACATTAAACAAAATATTTTCTTTCACAGAGTATCAGTGAGTGATTTTAGTTACATTGGTGCTTTCAATCAAACTGCATAGTCATCTTATGTACACTGCTATTCTAGTTCAACAAGTGCTTCTTGTTTGACATAAGCAAAAGCCATCAACATAGAAAAAATGTTTGACAAACAGAATGCTCCGCTAAAAGTTTTAGAAAAGAAATTGAAGGAATTTCTGGAAGAATGTTTAAGAAGAGAAAACGAACTTCTTTCTGGGACCATTGATGCTTATGAGTGGAAAGTTTTCTTTTTTAATTTATGTGGTGGATTCGAACGACTAAACGACTACATTATTTGGTTGAAACAATCATGGGTTCGAGAACTGATTTTGAACACACTGAGAGTGTACAAGAAAAATAATATAGATGTGAAATTATATACAGAAGCATTGGTAAATGAAGAAACATACGTGATATACAAAGCTTTCTCTACATTGTTACCAAATTACGTATTTGCGTAAGTATGAAAAGCACCATATGCAAAAAATTTTGAACCGTTGAGTTTTAATTTTTAACTAACCATTCAATTTTTAGAGAGAAAAATGCGATATGTACGTACATTGAAAACACGGGTAAATTGTCCAGCGATGAAGTAAAGAATTGTGTAGACAAACATTGGAATTCTTTACTTGAAATGAAAAATTTTATACCAATCCAAGACCCTAATGATCTGTATCCACTTAATTTTGGAGACTTTGAAAATATAAATAGAAGTAAGTTGTCTATTAATTACGTAAACAATATACAGTGCTGCACCCATATTTTTTTTCTTTTTATGCAGTGAATCACTTATTTATTATTCGTTTTGTCCGAGCAATTTATTTATGCTATTAAAAAAAAGTGAAAAAATGAAGATTCTTAAATAGCATTGAAAAGTAACAGATTACTACTCATCTTAGCAAATTTTTTCTTATTTGAACAAAGTCAATAACAGGAATTCCATATGCGGGAACATATTATTCATTCGACAATTTAATGAATTATGTTGCTAAAATTACTAACAAGTAAAATAGTTATTTACGTAACAAGTGCGGAAAAGACGATTTCCCGCACGAGTAGTGATTGACTCACACGAGTGCCGGAGTTGACGGGAACGAGTACCAGTTGAGCACACGAGTGCGTAGCACGAGTGTGATCGCAAGGTACGAGTTACCGTCACCGGCCACGAGTGCGAGTCTATCACACGAGTGCGGGAAATCGTCCCGCACGAGTTGCGTACAAGTTTTTTCGCAATGTGTGAGGAAAATAGGTACAAAATAGGTTTGAATTTTGATTTCCAGTGTGTAGCAAAATTTTTTCCGGTGTGTGGCAAAACCTTTTCCACATACCTTTTCCACACACTGTGCGGCAAAAACCTTTGCCGCACACTTTTTTCACACACTGTGCGACAAAAACCTTTGCCACACACCTTTTCCGCACACTGTGCGGAAAAACCTCTGCCGCACACCTTTGTCGCACACTGTGTGGGAAAATCGATTTTCCACACTAATACCAGTGCGGAAAACACCCATTTTCCGCACACTATTGCGAAATAGTAGTTTTCCTACGAGTTTGATAAGTCTTTGTTTGCGAACCGAGAGGTTTGCGGCCCGAGCCGAAGGCGAGGGACGTAACGAGGTTCGTGAAGGAGACTTTTCGAACGAGTTCCGGAAAACTGCTTTTTCGCCCGAGGGAGTACGAGCCTCCCAAAACCACCCGAGGGCGGAAAAATTTTAATCGTACCCTGTATGAAAAAAATTCACCCAACGATTCAGATACGTATTTTTTAATTCATAAGTGCTTCTTTCAATGTAGCCCAAATCATGACTGTAGAAACAGGTCCTAAAATTATATGTAGGTTGTTGCTCCAAAGGTTACCAAAAAATAAGGCGATGTCCCTTCTACTAAATTTAAATCTCGCCCACCTTGCGATGCAACTAAATATTTTTGGCACGCTCATACCCGTTATGCGTTAGTTTTTTCAAAAACTATGTTGTTAAAAGTAGTCACATTTACTGAAATTACAAGTAAATATTTACACAAGTGTCCTCAAATTAATTAAATCATCATTGTTGTTTATGCACGTATTAAAATCTTATCGCTCCCGGAAAATGACCGTGCATGTACTTTTCCAATAATCTAATGTGTCATCAAAAAAAGCGGACAGGACACAATTTTTGACACAATGTTAATTATGTTTTGACATTCATAGTTTCCCCGGCTTTACAAATTTTTTTTTGGAAATTAATTGCGTTCCAATGTTACCCAAGTTTCACGCATAATATAAACTTGACCCCTAATATATCATACATTTTTCAAATAAAAAAAAAAAAAAAAATCCGTGCACGCACATCAGATCGAGCCTTTTTTACCGATTGGTAATAAATCCCCTGGCTCTTCGGAGCAACCCTCCAATCAATCGACGAATTGGAAAAGCACACAACGAACGAGTTGGTCCAAAAAATCGGCAATTTGTTTTAGTCGAGAAAACGCTACGTATTACTTAAGGGGTGTACAAACGCCAAAAGGAAAAATCGTGAATCGCCGATTCAACTCACCACGTGCGCGCAGATATGGAAGCCCTGCAGCCCAGTCGCTTTGATATCTCCCGCTCTAAGAATAAAATCGTCCCACGTTAACCCTCGTCGATCGGTATTACACTCGCACGCACTGATGTGATATTACTTTTGTAAACTATGTGTGCTACACATGCGGTGTATGCTGATGGAGCGCAATTGACGCGACATGGGTATACACCCGACTCCTCGAGGCTTCGGTGTACGAGTGGCGAGCGAAACCGAGTCGAAAGTCAGTTTTGTTGCTTATTATGCGCACGCGAGCGAGTCGCCTTGTTCTCACGATAGTCGACGACGACTAAACTCTCCTCCTCCTTGTATTACACGCGGGTGCCCCTGGCTCTGTTTTGCTTTTGCTTAGCGAACCGATTTTTTTTTTTTTTTTTCTCCTTCCTATTTATATTGTATACTATAAAAGCTACTTTGAATGAAACATAAAATACGCGTCAGCCAATCAACACATTAGTTATGTATACACAAAGATTTATTTTAAACCCAACAATTGATAACGAAGGAAAAAGTATCCATATTACTAGCTCTGAATTTTAACACGAAAAAAAAAAATAAATGGTCCCGAGATGTCTCGTACTCATTGGTGAACTATACGAGCTCTCTGCTTATTGCCAAAAATATACAGGATGTTGCTATTTCGATAAGATAAAATTGTACACAATTGTTTCCTAATTCTTTCTTTCGACTCTCCCCTTTGAGTAACGCGTAAAAGATTGTGTATTAATAGTTCGACAATCGATCGACAATATACTTTTTCAAAAAATCAATTGCAAAATATTTCATTTTCCAAGAGATAAAAAAAAAAAAAAAAAAAAAAAAACGCATTTCTTGCTGCAATAGTACACGATAACGGTGGGTTGAGCAAAATAACGCGAACCACATGGTATCGTCGATCGACCCGATGTTTGCCTTCGAAACCATTGCCCGGGGGCATTGATAAAGTAAGTGCACTCCGTTAACCATAACAACAGTTGCCTTATCAGTGCGAAAAAATTAATTTTGAAAAATACTTGAAAACATTTTATAATTGAATAGTCGATGGACAAGAGAAATGTTGAAAAAGACCTTGCTCAACATGTTCATGTACGCGTGTTGGCGAAGCTTTTAACGATGGAAATTAAAAACGAAACTGGTATTCGGCCCAATAATATCATCGGAGACAAGAAAAAAAGGTAAATATTTTCATTCGCGGTGAATCATAAAAGTGCACGAGTATACGATTGACGTGTCATCCGATTGTTTCTTTTCGGGCACTCGTTTGGCACAATTATACGCAACAGAGCAATCTGTGATAAATGTGCGCATCAGTTATTTACCCGGGGCTTTTCTTATCGATGAATAATTACAAACCACACGTATCGCAAGAATTGCACATGTATAACAACAAAAACGAGCTTTGATAAACACTGCTAAAGTACCAATCAGCGTTTTGCGATCTACAATTTTACCAAAAAGCACCTGTGTAACGTATGTAAGCAACGAAAATAGAAATTATCAGTTTATATCGCGCGTAATGGTAAAAATATGAAACAAGTTAACAGTCGTATAGCGACAAAATAAAAGTCCTGCGCAACGATGCTGCGATAAACAAGAAATAACACGTGAAATATGTGCTAACCGATGATCGTTAAACCACACGCGGATCAACTACGTGATGTGTATATGTAATAAAATGGCCTTCGATGATTCGTATGTGTATATGTATACTATGTAAAGTAAACCACGCAGGGGGTATGAAAAATATATGTATAATATAATTATCGTGGCTATACCATCATCGCGAGTTTCTCGATCTCCCTGACATAAGTATACGTTTTACATGATAATACAACGTATAGGTGTGTATTACGCGAGAGGCAAAGCTGGAGGGGAGCGAGAGAAAAAGAGAGAAGGAAAAAGGGAGATATCGTGAGAGAGTAGAAACAGAGGAGGTTGTGATTGAAGAGCGGCCACGCTTTGCTGTTGATCGACACTCGCGCGATTGCTAACTCACTCGGCAGAGCCAACATGACTATCGGTAAGTGGAAAAAGGCTTTGATTGTTTTCTTATTTGGCTCTTTTTTTTTTTTTTTTTTTTTTTTTTTTTTTTTTTTTTTTTTTTTTTTTTTTTTTTTT
>NW_019379523.1:1051218-1126883 GCF_000648655.2 Copidosoma floridanum | reverse complement strand
ATTGTGGATTTTTTTTTTTTTTTTTTTTTTTTTCAACACCATAAAAATATGACGTATTGTCGTACTTACCGATTTTTCGGTGATAAAAAAAACCAACGATCTCGATCCTACACGTGTTTTTCGAACTGTGAGGTTAATCCCCTGTACAATACTGGGGGCACTTTCGTTTTTGTGATGTATACGCGTTATTTTGTCTGCGAAAACGCGCTTTCGTGTGTATACCGATTCCGATGATCCGCACACACACCCGACGAGTGTGTGGTGCAAAAAATCGTGCAACGATCAGAGGAAGGTATACCGATCGGAAACAACCGCGGCGAAAACACATATATGTAATGTTAATCAAATCGAATCGCTATTACCGCGTGTGTAAACACCCTGCGTATACGAGAGCTGTCGACTCCGAAATATATTTCTTCCTCCTTCGACTGTACCTTATGCCTACAAGTGATGCTGATATTTCGTGCTCACGTGATATACGGCTCACGTGTTGCACGTCCGTGTATTATATACACGCACATTGTACCCATTAGGGTAGGGGAAGTTTAAAAACTCGTTTTGGGACTTGAGAATGTGGATGCACACGAGTACGGGAATATTGGAGTAAGCGGAGCAAACCATGACAAGTGTAAATTATATATCCTTTTGCGATAAGCAAAAATAACAATTGGATCATTGTTTCGATTCGTCCGTATGGCAAATAAACAAACAAATGTATGAATGATGGGGCAAAAATTTCAGAATACAATTTGGGCGAGGTGATCATCGAGGGCAAGACCAAGAAGGTGTTTGCGCTCAAGGACGAGCCGAAGCTGTGCTACCTGGAGAGCAAGGACCGTATAACCGCCGGGGATGGAGTCAAGTCGCACGAGCTCGAGGGTAAGGCCGCGATCAGCAACGCCACGAACGCCAAAGTGTTTGAGCTGCTCAACAAAGTTGGCCTCAAGACCGCCTTTGTCAAGGTGGCCGGCGACAGAGCTTTCATCTCCAAGAGGTGCGAGATGGTGCCCATCGAGTGGGTGACCCGTAGACTCGCCACTGGCAGCTTTCTCAAGAGGAATCCAGGTTCGTTGATGCCCAACTTTTTGTCCTCGATGCGGAAAAAAAAAAATAAATAAATGGAAAAAAATCGGTTTGTTCGTTACCGATCGCAGGGATCGAGGAGGGCTACAGGTTCGCTCCGGTCAAGCAGGAGACGTTTTTCAAGGACGACGCGAATCACGACCCACAGTGGTCCGAGGAGCAGATCATCTCGGCTGGTTTCAAGCTCAACGGCGTGACGATCGGTAAGAGCGAGTACGACGTCATGTACGAGACTACGCGAGTCGTGTTCGAGGTGCTCGAGCGGGCCTGGGCAACGCGGGATTGCGTGCTCGTCGACATGAAGATCGAGTTTGGTGTCGACACCGATGGGGAGATACTCGTCGCCGATATCATCGACAGCGATTCCTGGAGGCTCTGGCCCAGCGGCGACAAAAGGCTCATGAAGGACAAGCAGGTGCTCCATATAGTCGTTTAGAGATCGTTCATCAAAAAACGCCGGTTTATCGTGATAATGTTGATAATGTCGTTTCTGCAGGTCTACAGAAATCTGTCGACGGTAACGCAATCCGACCTCGAGACTGTCAAGCGCAATTTCAAATGGGTGGCCGATCAGCTAGACTATCTGGTGCCAGAGCCGCACGCGCTCGTCGTGATTTTTATGGGCTCGCCGAGCGACGAGGAGCATTGCCAGAAAATTGCCAAATACGCGCGAGCTCTCGGCTGCCAAGCTCAATTGCGCGTCACCAGCGCACACAAGGGCACCCGGGAGACTCTCCGCATTGCCGCCGAGTACGAGAGCACCGGCCAGAGGGTAAGTGGTTTTTTAAAAAAATTAGTCGATTACGCGATCTACTTGCGCAATTGCGTTGTTGTTACCGAGTAGTTTCATAATTTTCGAGCTGCAAAAACAGGGTTAATCGCAAAGTTTGTGCTTGTGCAACGTAAATAGCTTTTTTTTTTAAGCTTGATCTCGTTTTTCTCGTCACGATATCAGTGTTGACTTTAGCCCTGTTTCGAACGCACGTATGCGCAATTATCAGTGAAAAAGAAAAAAAAGAAACAGAGTTACGATAAACAAAGTAACCAAAAGTCAAATATTGAGGGTAAAAACACAAGCTGCGCTATCGTATCTCTTTTTTTTTTTTTTACTTGTTTCACACATCTCTTGAATTTTCTGCCACTTAGTGCTTGTACTGTAGGTGGTACTGGTGGCAGTAGCCGGTAGAAGCAACGGCCTGGGCCCAGTACTCTCAGGCAATTGCACATTGCCTGTTATCAATTGCCCGCCCGGTAATTCTGCAGATGTTGCCCAAGACGTCTGGTCGTCGCTGAAAGTGCCTTCAGGTAGGTTATAGCTTGTTGATTGTTATTCGAATATTGGTTAATGGATTGCTCGGTAGGTTATTGATTGTCCAATATTTCGCATTATTATTTGGGTACTGTATCACGAGTTTCGAGTCTTGAAATTAATTAATTTTTCACAGGACTTGGATGCACCACTGTTTTATACCCGGAAAGCGCAGCGCTAGCAGCCGCACAAATCCACGCACTCAACGATCATCTGGTATGGTCGATTTTGCGAGTCAAGCAGCTCACTAATTTTGTCTCGTTAACCAAAGCTGACGTAAAATTGAGGAATTGAATCTGCCAAACGGAACGAAAGAAAAGTTGATTTTTTTTTTTTTATTTAATCAAAATACTTGTCATAGATTTATATTTTTATATCAAATTGTCATAGTTACATGAATTTTTTGGTTTATGCCAACTACAGTTTGGTATTGCCTCTCATTTTTACTTTTTCTACGATAGATTTCAATAAGTAATAAGTCGTTCATTGATCAAACTGATGATAGCACTTTTTGTTTACGCTCTATTGCTTCTTCTCATGATCTTGTTGTACTGGTTGCAAGTCTGTAATGTGCATTTCGTGAGCCGATCGGTTTATGAATAAAACAGATTGTCATAATATATAATCGAGTAAATTTATTTTTGCATACAATCATTAACCATTAGTTTGTTTTCTCTGTAGATCTTAAAAAACAAAATCTCACATATGTACATATTTATAGTCTCATCATTAACAAAGTTCATGTTATTTTACAAACAAATCTCAGGTCGCTAAGTCTGATTCAGACGTGCAAGAGCTTCAACGTCCGCTACTTCTTTTGGACAACTCGCAGTGAGATTCACAGGACCACTTTCGGTAATCAAAACGTCGTCCTCTATCCTGATTCCTAAATTGTAAAATTCTCGTGGGGCGAATTGATTTTTCGCGTTAACGTAGATTCCTAAAAGATGATAAAGAAATGAGGAATGTAATTTTCAAGTCGGAAAAAATATAAGTTTGCAGCGTAAGCGCACCTGGTTCAACCGTTACGATCATTCCAGGCCGGACTTGAACGCTTCGAGATATTTTGGGCGTATCGTGAACGTCCATGCCTAAATAGTGACTGACATGATGTGGACAATACGTATATGCAGCTGCTAATAATTTATTGCCACTGAGATCCTTGGGTAATAAATTCTCCTCTTGCAGTCTTTTGCTGAGAAGAGCAAACATGTCCTGGAATAACTGATCAAGGCTTGGCATGTACTTCAGTTTTCGAACTAATTCTGTTTGAACCTCGAGAACGATTTCATACAAAATTCGCTGGGCTGGCGTAAAGGTACCGTTAATGGGCCACGTTCTCGTTATGTCAGAGGAATAACCATGAAATTCACAGCCTTCAAATAACAAACAAAATTTCAAGTATAAGGAAACAACGATTGCTAAGAAATTTTACATTTTACCTGCATCCATTAAAACCATTGTTTTATCATGAACGACTTGATTGTTGGAGATGTAATGAATGGTGTTGGCATTTTTGCCCCCTGCAACTACAGGAGGGTAAGCTAAAAACTCAGCTCCCCTCATTCTACACTGATAATCGACAGTGGCAAATATTTCATGCTCGCTAATCCCAGGCTTTGAGAGTTCAATTGTTTTTGCTATAGCCAAACTTGCGATTTGACAACTTTTTTGCATCAAATCTATTTCAGTTTGAGACTTGATTACCCTCAATTCATGAATCAAAGTTTTAGGACTGCTAAAGTTTTTGTCAGAAAGCTTGGCTATCTGCAAAAGTTTTTCATGAACCTTTGGCTGAGCGATTTCCTCGTTGTTGTACCAAATTTGAGTATTCTTGCTCTCGCTCATCAACGAAAACATGTACTTTTCAAAATCGTCAGTGCTTAAAGCTTGATCGACTTTGAACAGTGAGTGGCTAGCCTTGACACCTGTTCGTGGGCCATCCCATAACTCACTGTGAGCATCATTTGGTCTTACAAACAGGGTTGACGAGAAACTGTCACCCTTAACAGTCAGTAGCAAAATAGAATCAGGCTCTTGGCAACCAGTGAAGTACAAAAAATCTGAATTCTGACGGAAGACATAGGGTATGTGATCTGACATGTAAACCTTGGTAGCAGAAGGTATAACTACGAGATGAGGACTAGCAACTGTTTGCTTTTCAAAAGCACATTTTGCAATTTTCTGCATAAGCTTGACTCTTCTGGCAATGAACTCATCTACTTGGATACCTGGTATAACTTCTCTTTCTCTCAAAAGGTGTGGGTGGGTGTGCGGTGTTGGCTGACCAAATGATTGCTGTGCAAGTGGAGCAGTTGATTGTTTCAAAGCTCCCTGATGTATGGCTTCTGAGGAACATTTTATTGTGCATTGGAAATCTGCAATAATACACCACCATGAGAAAAACAAGATATAATAATTGCGATGTTGTTCTTACAAAATTTCAATTAAAAGATACACGGTAACCTATATTGGTATCTCATTTTTCTTTTTTAGCACCGTGATTCAAAACAAGATCTTACTGAGTTTATTTATAAAACATCTAGCGATACTCTTGCCACTGGCTAACATTGTTTTTTCTCATAAATTTTAACTTTTTCACTGATTACTTTGACACTAGCAAACAGGGGATGGTGTGATGGTATATACCATTCAAGTAATTTCGCGGTAAGTGGTAGGTAATCATAATTTCCTACATTACCTACTGGCAGATTGAAAGTTTTCGGGCGCCGTGTATAAATCATGAGCTTCCACTTGTTGAACCGACTTAATGTATAAATGAAAAAAATGTTTTTTGATACATTTGTATTGGTTTATTTATAGTAACTGATAGAGCTAAAACAATTATTTACAAAATTATAAGGATTTGATACAAAAATATTGCAAGAAAATCTTGAAATGTAGATGTTTTTTTTGCAATACATAAAACTTATCATTATAAGATCAGTGAAATCTGTATAATACAATCAAATAAGATACTGTCAAACTTAGAATCTGCAAAACACGATATAAGATTTTAGTTTGTTTCAAATAAAAAATAATACTCTTGTATGTTTCAATTGTTTTGCACCGAAGGAGGTAATTATACAAAACATATAAAAAATACTAACTTTGAAAAATAATGATCCGTTTAATGTAAAAACATTCAAAGCTTGGAATTGAACATCAGTAGTCGTGCATTGATGCGAAAACAGCAAGAGCTGAAAATAAACGGTTTTATTTCATAGCTACTTAATCGTATTATTATTGGCTTCGATACTTACTTGGTACGTTATGTTATTGTATTTAAAATCATCGTAATTCATCAGGCAGACATGTAATAAATGGTTCATTCTTTCAATCTGTGGGATTTACAAAAGTTATTTAAAATTTCGGCTACGGAAACGAAAATCATAAATTAACGATTAATTACCTGTTTCATGGCTGAGTTGACGCAGTTCGTCAATAGGAATATTAATATTAAGATATCAATAGTATTCATTATTGAGAGCATTAATTGTATTATTGGAGTACTGCGCTTGTGATCGATTAAAAAATTCATACCTCTATGACAATAATGTAAAAAAAGTACAAAATACGTGACGACACATAAAAAAATTATTGGAGAGTAAAAGTTTAAAAATTTGCGTGATACGTTAGTCAATTCCATGTATACTCTGTGCAATTCTAAAATTTCTTTTGATTTTTCTTTTACACTGATAATTTTGTAGGAATTACTCTTTACTACACCAGTAGGTTTTTCGAAAATGTCTTTCAAACGATGGCGAATAATTTTAAATAAATCTCTAATTGCAATTACAAAAAACACATACTGAAAAAGCATCACGTCTAATATCATACGATTAATCAGCTGCATTGCATAAATCATTGGAAATTTTATGTTGTAAGGAAGTATTATTAAACGAATCAGAAAAAAAATATTTACGAGATATTTGAAAAACAATAAAGAAACGTATTTTACGTCTTTAAATATCCATGTACTATTTATGTTCTCATTCAATTCTCCAACTGCTTCTTTTACGGAATTAAATTTTTTTAAAATGGATATCGCAGTTTTTTGTTGAAAAATAGATCGAATTAAAGTATAATTGACAGCCACAAAAGTAAGTGTAGTAGTAATAGGTAAGTATACGTTAGAGACTGGATCAGATAATTTAGCAGCCAGTGCTAGAAAGTCTCGTAGATGAAAATATTGTATTGTATTTAAGAAAATCAGAAATAATATATTGTAAATCATCCCAATAAAAGAATAACTAAATGACCACCGTTTAAAAATATTATTTTGTATTGTTATCTCATTAAAATTCATTGCTATTGTTCCCAGCACTCGACTATACATGTAAAATAATTTTAGTAATGGGAGTTTTAGGTTTCTTTTCTTCATTCTTGATTTTAACTGACTAAAAAGTCTCTGGAATAAAAAGTTTGAACTATAGAATGTAGGTCACTTATTCAAAGAAAAACTATGTTTTTGTATACTTACTCTTGCAGCTTTTTTTCAATACAAGTGAGTTTTCGTGAAGTATGTAATATGATTATTCTGGAATATTGTATAAAAATTTTTAACGCGACGAAAGTTAGCGGGACACAAAAATATTATTAACTGTTTCCTTCGAGTTATTGTACTTTTCTGATGAAAGTAAACTTTCGAAAAGTCCCGTTGTCGAATAGTATTTTGTAAAATTAATGAATGCACACCAACACTTTTTGATAATCATAACGTAAGTACGTAGATTTATGAATTAATTCCATTACCATTTTATGAACAAGTCACCATACGGGGGTTCGGCTTTTAGGTGACACAAAAATTAATTCAATTTGGTAATAAACGTTGAGTCCAGCAAACACGAGTAAATGGGGACAGCAACAGAAAAACAGATCTACGATATGGAATAACTGACTTATATTATTATTCTTTTACTTGTTTTTATGGGGTCATTTTATGATAAAGAGATGGACGCATACACCAAATGGGAGCTTTATTAGGGCAACGTTGGTTAATACAATGAAAACATAAGTTGAACTATTGTATTTTACGAGAGTCTGCTTTTATTGGTAGAGTTGGTTTGAAGTAAATAGCAGTAAGTACCTACAAGTTATAAATTACACTTTGCGCGTATTGCGAAGACGAACACACTCTGTGAATTAAATACTCATCGTAAATAAAACAAATTTCCCTTACAACATATATATATACGTCACTTTGATGTCGTTGTTCTCGATAACGGATTAATCGTCTACCAATTAATTTATAATATTTTTAACGAAGCAACGTTGATTTGACCCATTATAAATTTTTTTCAACATTGCAGGAAAATGTATGCAACATATTTATTGTCCTGTCTGGGCCTCTTGATGATTATTGTAGTGTAAAAATGACTGTCGTATATATGTTACACTTGTATATAAACGCGCCATATACAATTTGACGAGTCATCTTTTCTGCTTATCATCATTATTAATCTCACGTCACATTAATGACTAGCTGTTTTCTTCCTCATTTTATCTGATCGTTAAAAATAATTGAAAAAAAATGTTTTTCCAACCTCGGGTTGCGTTTTAGAGGGTCGGGTGTGCCCTCGGTAGGAAAAATATGTTATTCGCCACATAAGCGCCATCGCTCCGCGGCTACCTTACGTCCCTCGTGTCGCAAAATAGCCCCGCAGACGACGGCACTTATCCGACGAGAACCAATATTTTATCATTAAGTAAATTTTGTTATCTCAATAATTGTATCAGATTTTCACTATAATAGGTACATTTTACGGTTGATCGAGTTGCATTGAAAGACGATTTTAAACAAAGTACAACGAGAATTTTGTAAAATAAATTTATTGACATATACAAATGATGTAACGTAAAAAACTTGATCTATACCTTGGTGAATTTTAATACAATACCACCCACTGGCGCGATCAAGAACGCCCTTGGGTTGTTGACGTACGGAATGCACGTCTTGTCACAAACATCGACCTTGTAATTCTTGAGTATCACGGCGATGCCGACTTTGGATTGATAATTTGCGAAACGCGCCCCTGAAAAAAAGCAATATTCACTCACTGTAAACAAGTTGAAAAAAAAAAAAAAAAAAAAAGTACTATCGGTTTTTCCTCATTTATCGATATACCGATGCAATTTCTCGGGCCATCGCCGAAAGGCAAAAAGTGGGCGGGGTGTCGTTGTTTGTGGATCTCCTCGTCGAACCTTTCGGGATCAAAAACCTCGGGATTGGGATAAATCTGCGGATCCCGTTGAATGGCGTAAGCTGGTATCCAAACCCGCGTGTCCTTCGGTATCGTCACGCTCGTCCCTGGGAACGTGTACTCTTTCACCGATTTTCGCATGAGCACCGCAACCGGCGGGTACTTTCGCAATGTTTCTACAACAAAGTGACAACGTCAAGAACTATGTATTTTTTATTATATACTGTTACCTCATTCATAAGCGCACAGGTGATGGTCTTACCGTAAAATACTTTGTGCATGTACTTCATGCTTTTAATACCGTCGAACGTTAACGAGCCGTTGTGCTCCTTTATTTGGTCCCTCACTTCTTGACGCAATTTTTCCTGGACGTCTTGATTAAGCGCCAACTCGTACAGAGCATTGCTTATGGTGGTGGAGGAGGTCTCGTAGCCAGCAATGAAAAACACAAACGCCTGAGCCGTCAGGAGCGTGTCTGTCATTTCTGTCTTAAACATATATACATTGTACATGTAATAATACCTATACGAATTATTTATTTGATCTAATCGCCGAGCAAAAGCAAAAAAATTTTTTTTTCTGCATTAGCTTAGTCAAACGCACGATGACGCAATTTCAAGGTCATATCTCAATTGCTACCGTCATCCACTGCTCGTGTAATTCCCACGCGCCGTGTCTTTTATTATCTAATTGAAAATTTTTGCGTACACCTACCTACCTACCTACCTACCTACGAATTATGAGAGAAAAAGAAAAAAATTGTTTCTCTTGAAACCAAGAAAATATTTACCATTGATAAGTAAAAAGTAAATATTATTTTGAAACAAGATAATGTTTTCAATGACATTAATAAACATTTTACCCAGAGTTAAAAGATAATATATATAATCTTACTTCAACGGATCATTTTTATTTATCAAGCGATAGTAAGCGTGATAGGTATACAAACAACGTTGTTTCAAAGGTATTTACACGAGGTACATATATTTTTCAATGGGAACAGTGTCATTGACACCAAGTAAATAAATACACTTTGCTCTGGAATCCGCGAGCTTTTTGAACTACAATTTTATAAAATGTATTCTCGATTAAAGTTTTTTTTGTTTTTGTTTTGTTCTTTTTCTCCAGTGTAGCACACGTACAATTAATAACAAATAACACGTTTACCGATCTCTTACCGATCTGGCTGATCTTCTCCGGATTGTCCCTGATCTCCATGAGTAGATCGACAAAGTCGTTCCTCTTGATGTTGTTCCTCCGCCTGTACTCCATCGTCTCGGTAATCGAGCCGATGAAGAAATCATTGGTCTCCCGGTCGTACATGAACGGCCCGAGCAGCTTGTACAGCCACGGCGTGGCCTCCCTGATCTTGAGCCTGATCGACTTGAGCAGCGACACCTCGAAAACCTTGCGGCCGATCTTCCGAAATTGGCTCTCCTCCTCGGCCAGGGCGTTCATCTTGAGGCCAAAGGCGCACACGCCGATCACGTCCGTCGTGAACTTGGCCGTGAGGTCCCGGCACTCGAGCTCCGGGCTCTTGGCCACCATAGTCCCGAGGAAGTCCTCAAAGTGCTCGGCGCACTCCGTTAGCAGGTAAAACATCTCCTTGAGCTTGCCGGACGTGAAAACCGGGGACAGGTTGACGCGCAACGGCCGCCAACGCTCCGGCTCCAGGGAGAACAGGTGCTGGCCCAGTGGCTCGATCTTCGCGTACGTCGTTATACCGCGATCGGCAAACACCCCGAAATCCTTGATGAGCACGTTCTTTATGAGCTCGGGGTCGCGCAACATGAGTACCGGCGTCCGCCGCGCGTACACCCCGACCATCGGCTCGTCCCCGTACTCGTTGTACAGCCTCTTGAAGTAGTCGCCCATGTACGTCCGGTTGAACATCAGCTCCCGGAAATTCCCGAGAAACGGCTCCGGCTTGGGGCCCGCGACTCCACGGCTGCTCCAAAAGTCGAAGGTCCACGTGAAGTAGTAGTACACCACGACAAACGCGACACCCAGGCCCGCGAGCACCTCCGTCGCTCCCCAACAGTACTCCATAGTATAGTGTATTATTATTATTATTACGTCGTCTCCCCAAGTGGACGCATATGTATATATATATATGGGTCCTTACGCCTCGACAGCCGCAAGCTCACTGTGCACGTATCCCATCTGCCCGTGGAGAGTATTAAATCCACTTGTGAGGTTTCTCTCTCTCTCCCCCCCTCCGTGCAATAGTGCAACCGATTGCGATGATATAAATTGTTCCCGAGAGAGGTGCCGGTTAAATACAAAGAATGTTCGAGATTACATTTTTTATCTCGTTAGGTATATTATACTCCCAGTGTGCGGCTCTTTTTTTTTTGCGCGCATACTTTCAAATATATATAAGTATATGTTGCACAAGATCGTTTGTTCGTTAATGCGCGTGGTTTGCCGATTTCGAATGTGTTGGTTACTAGTGATACATCATTTCGACTCAGAGTTTCAACATTATTTGATATTTCAAACATATGAGATACCTAACGATGATTGTTCAAGGTGGTATATATAGCTCCGCGTGGTGACTTGCAATATTTTTTGCATTATCCTCGTCATTCGAGCTTGTCAGCAAGTTATAATGGCCTCAGGTGCATGTGTACAATTATGCGGTGATTAAACCGGAGGAATTATAAATTTGATGATACTTGTTGCATACATAATTACGTATTGCGTTTTCTGACATATACTGCGGTGCATTTGTTTTCGTTTGTTTGAATATACAGAGCAGCTCGAAAGTAGTATAGCTGTATCACCAAGTGTATTTCATGATATCGTTGCAGACCTGCCTAGTGTATGGAGGGAAAAATTATGGTTTTATTTTGATGGTTAGTGAAAATGACGATTATACGACTTATCTTGTTTTCATGATCGATTTACTGCGTGTTATCGCCAATGAGTCTTCACAATTGACATTTCACGCCCCAAGAGTTTTTACATTGATTTCCGGACGCGTCACCGATATACACTGGATGTAGTCCTGGGACTCTGCAGTGGGCCAAACCATTTCCGTGGAATTTGTTTCTTTAACATTATATACACGTACACCTATACATACCTTATTTACATATAAGTACATACGTACATACTACGTGTTGTTTTAACTACACGATGGAGAGTGAATTAAATTTGAGAGAGAGAGAGAGAGTATAAAAAGCTCAATCGAGTACGTTATTTCACGCTGTGAAAAAATGAATTATATGTACACACATCTGAGGTAGAATATGGACACTCGATCAAGTCGTCCGCGTCCGTGACCATTTTATGACCCTTCCCTCGTCTTCGACATCCTAAGCTCGAGAGCTACACGTATAGTGTGCTTTGGATTGAATTACATTTCCCGCCAAACATACAATAGTTCTTCCGATGAGCTTTTTTTTACGCGCGCTTCCATTGAAAGTTCAAGCACGTAATGACATTTGTATTATCCAATCCAAATTTCCGACAATCCGACCAACTAACAAAACTACATACCAACACACCCTGTTCATCTTATCTCCCAATCGATCCTTAATTGGGGAGAAGTGAAATCTCTGAGGCTGGAATCTTGAACTTCCAGGACCAGTATATAAGGTGACCAGCTCATAATGCCCGTGCGAGAAAAAAAGTTCTTGCTTCGTCCTCGCACTCACGTGGGCTTATGATTATAGTCCTGGAAGTTCAAGACTCCTACGCAGCCATACAATTTTATTTTATTTCAACTTTCAAGTCTCAATGAATTACCTAAATACCTACGTCCCGTAAAGCCCGCAGTCTGCCTATACTATAACTCCTGGCTAGCATTTATGAATGATACACGTTTATATATATATATATAATAAGTGAGGTTATTTTGATGTATTATCTAGTCATTTGGTTTAGCTGATGTGAAGAAATTTTTTGATTTTTTGAAAAAACGTGACGGCACACATCACACTACTGATATTGATTGTTCGTCTTTGTCGTTTTTGAGCGAGTAATTTGTATCGTCTGATAAAACTGGATCCAAACTTGTATCTGACGTCTGTGTGGTGGGCACATTATGATACTTAAATGATAACTAAACGAGGAAACAGTATTTCAACGAATTCCTAATAATTCTCCCACTCGATGCATGTTGATCAACGTTTAGTTTTGATCACTAACCATATACTTTTTGCAGAGCAGGTTAAAAAATTATATCATATAAGTATCTTTGTGTTTGCCTAAAAGCTGCTAAAAACAAAACTTGCTTTGTCCTCACTCCTTAGAGCGGTCTTGTTTGCAGGTATATAAGTGTATTTTTATCTTTTTGACCACACACATATCTACTCTTAGCTCTCTTCTCTTTTGTTATGTTTTTGTGGTAACGTTATATCGTTAACTTTATATGAATTGTCGTGTTTTGGTGAGAGTATGTACAACTAACATTACTATACACTGTGAATAAAGATATACAGCGTGACTCGTGGAAACCAAAATGACAACCAAAGTTTCCGCGAAATTTTGGCTGGGAGAAACTTTAGTCACCTCAAAGTAGTTACTGTAATGTGGGGGATAAAGCGAACCGTTAACAGAAAGCGTTAAGCAGTCAAGTATCGCCACGCCGACCCATCAGTCCTACCACTAGTTATCAGGTATACCTTACAGTTGATCCACAATTTAAATACTTCTTTTGTCCATTGCCATTAGTACGCGTAAGTTCAAGTTACTTTTGTTTCATCACAGTATTGTTTTTTTACTCAGGATGGATTCGTCAGAGGACATCGATGACAACTCCAAACAGTTCTCTGATGATCTGTCCGATGATGAGACTTTGGTCGAAGGGCTGCTGGCCAATGAAACAGAAGTTAAGGGAAAGACTTGCTTTCAAAAAGAAATACATGACCTCAAGCTTCTTCCATATGCAGATGAAATTGAAAAAGAGGCTGATACCTTATTTACAGAGATTAAATATAACTTGGGTCGATACATCATGTTAAGAGACCTTGACAATATTACCGAATATTGGTATCATCTAGTAAGGTAAGCACTTGACCTCCACAGTTGTATATTTACGTTCCGATGTTTATCAATATGATTTGTACTGTTTTGATTCAAGGTATATTAAGTTGTTTGACTTGAGGTTTACAAAGGAAGATCACATTTCCTTAATTAAACTGATATATGAATTTATGACTATCCCAAATTTAAAATCATTGTCAGTTGTCAGCAGCGGGTGGACCCTTATTATGCTTTTAAGGTTCATTAAATTATTTATAAACGTATTATACTTACTTACTCAGTCAAACAAACATTAATATTGGCATAAATAATCATTTAGAAAAAGTGACTTGATTTCGCCTAACGAATTGGAACTGCCGTGGAGACCTTTGTACGAATTGTGCAATAATACAATCAATAAAACAGCATGGAACATTCCTCTTCAGATTAACTCTCCTTCACTCAAAACCGTTCTTGAAAAAGTGATTTATGCAGCGAAAATTTATTTTCCTGTAAGTATTTTTTGTCTCTTGAGAAAATACGAAAAATTCTGGTTTTTTAAAACAATTTTTCATTTTCTAAGGCAAATGCAACTCAAGAAATACTCGACGAACTGCGATCAGGAATTTGTGCATTTAATTACGGTGTGACGCGTACATCTATCAAGATGTTAGAATGGTTTTTGCCGACTATGATGACGCCAGACCGCCATGAGCAAGGCTTCAAGCTGTGGTTCGACGAATTATTGACCCTTTGGAAAAATTGTACCATGCTTTCGATCGCTTCTAGTCTGTTGCACCTATTCTCTGACTTGGCCTATTATAACGTTGGTTACATTGACTGGGAGCCCTACATACCTTTAATGTTCACAAAATTTGTTCAAAGCTTCGGTTTGCCAGTGAATTACAAAAACATAAGCTGCAGAAGTAATCTTAAACTATCACCCCGCCGCATTGGGATATGGATTGCATCTGCTTTGGTAAGTATCATACACATCTAAAAAGAGCATTGTTATCAATTCATAAATTATAAGTTGGAGATTTTTTTTTTTTTTTTTTTTTTAGGGAGGAAACTCTAGTGTTCAAGCCTATTTGGATAAATTTTTAAAAACTGTTGAAACTTACTTTCATCCTGCTAATTATGGTAACTGGCTTCACTCCCTTGAAGAATTGTTTTTAACACTGTCAAATGTTGTAGTTGTAAGGCTTTACAAGTAAGTCATAGTTTTTTGTTGTGCGACAGTAATGAGTAATATATTTTTTTTTAATTAAAAATATTGTTATTCAGAGAAAGATATCAGAAAAACAAAAGTAACAACCCTAGGTGGAATCCACCGACTCCTGAATCTCACAAATTAACGGACGCCGACGTCGATGCATTTGTAAATAGTATGATGCAAATTGTTACAATTGGCATTTATAACAAACGCTGCCACGATTTATTCGAAGCCTTGAGTTATTTAGCAATAACAAGGCCAAACATTGTGATACCTGTCGTATTGGAAAAAGTGTATCCTACTTTAGGTTTCGAAATTGAGCCACACAAGCAAATCATTGCTTTCAACTGTATGATTGCTATCGCTCGGCCGATGGTTCTAGGCTCACGTCACATCGAAAAAGGTACTTGTTCATATTATGCGACATTAAAGTAAGTTGCACGTAATCGAACATTAATTATTTTTTCCAGAATACGCATTTCAAGAAGGACAATTGTACATACTGCCATTGCTCTTTACGGCGTTGGCGGGTATCGATCCAAACGACCAAAACAAGTGCCTTGCCACGTTTAGACTCATTCAGATATACGTCTCGATGATTCCAATCGTGGACTGCTCCAAATCGTCAGCAGTTACAAGCGAGGATGAACGGCTTGTTTGCGAGGATACGTCGCGCTTTGAAGATTTTGTCTTGCAACTCATGTCGAAGGTGTTTACGTTGATCGAGTCTAGTACGTTTGAATCGGTTAGGCTTGAGAGTACGAGAAGTAACGTCAAAAGTCAATCGCATTCCAAGTTTGAGATGGAACTCAATTTTTTGTTCTTGACACTGTTGCGCCAATCTAGTCCATCGTTGAGAAATTTTGCGCTTTTCAAATTGCGTAGCTTCATCTTGGAATCGACACTCGAAATTCAGGTGTCGGGCCGATTAGTTGCCACGCTCTGTGAAGTATTTGCGTAAGTGTCTCGCAAATTTAATAAAACATACAATTTTTTATAACCATTGGAAATATTTTATTTTACAGCCAAGTCCACGGTCCCGAAACTCTAAAAGCTCTGATGCCCTTCATCTCTGAGAGATTTCACGAATGCATCGACGAAGACGACGCCTTTAAGGCTGAGCATCTCAATAATCAAATTCTCTTTCCGCTACTACTATTAAGCCGTTTAGTATTGACTCAGGGTGACGTTCTTTTACCCCATGAAGACACTGTACTCGACGTCATCGACAAAGCTATTCATTTGAAATCACTCGAGGGTAACGAGCTTGGCTGCGTACTATTGAGTAACACTTTGCAAGCGCTCGCTAACGTGAATCCGATCAATGTCGAGCGAAATCTCGACGATTCCGAGTACCCACATACAAGAGATTGGGGCGTGACATCCAAGATTAAACGCATCAAGTTTTATGTGCCCGGCGATAATGAGGTAGCTGCTTTGGAGAGGATTTTTAAGAGATACTTTGTGCCGGTCATCGCTGCGATCGAGAAGTTTATCGAAACGGGAAATTCATTGTCACGGTGTGTGTTGATAAATACTCTAATTTTTTGACATTGTTAACTCTATTATTGTTTCTAGGGATGACTTGGAACGTACTTTGAGGATTCTTTCTTACATCTTGAAGGGATGTAATGGATTTTTGCCGGTCTGGTCGGAGCCTCCGTTACAAATGAAACGCATGCGGGATAAAAAAGTGTTTGAAGCGGCAGTAGGTTTCAAGGGGGAAATCAAAATGCCCGACGGCAGTAATGTCAGATACTTTTTGGCGCGATTAATATCCCGACTCCAAGAAGTTATGATGGCTAAAGTTGAGGACGATACGAAAAGTTTCTTTCAGCTGATTGTGGTGAGACATGAAAATTCCTCGTAATCGTAAAAATCCAATAATATAAAAAAAATATGTCGGATGGCTTTAGGTTTGGCAATACGTTCTCTTTGGCAAAATTTTTTCCGAGACAAGTTTCAAGTATTTAACGAATTTCCATAATTCGATGTATCCGGTTAAATATCGATTGACTGGCTGCAAGGGCTGGTTCGTAACGTACAAACTGGCCCGAGTTTATATGCTTCAGGGCTTGCGCAGGCAATCTGCCGACTATCCAACAACCGAGACTCACAAATCAATACTCTTGAACTTGTTTAAACTAAGCATCAGTCACTATCCTGGAGTTCGCATAAAATCCCAAGATGCAATTTTGAATTCTCTAATGTTTTTTGGAAAGGTCGATGTGATTTTGTTACCTGATATTATCGAAGTTCTTCAACGAGATCCTACTGCTCATCATGATGCTTTTAAAGTTGGTATTCACAAAACTCTCTGTTTAATTAGTTTTCGAAAAAAAAAAAAAAAAAAAAAAAAAAAAACTTATTTTTTGTTTCCAGGGAATTTTATACCTATTAATAGGACAGGCGAGTGGGTCTGATTGTCTTATGATCTCGTTGGATTGGGAATTCACGAGAAAACTATGGCCAGCCATTGCCAGTTCCAGAAGTTCTGAAAAACCTTCGATAGTTCGTTTGAAAAAAGCAATCGCTGAAGCGCTAAGAGACTATTACTCGTCGGTCAACTTGAGAGCAACAATACCCGATTCAACTGTATCTGCGGCGGAAAAGCTCTGGGACACTGGGTTGAAACTAATCGAACCGAAACCCAGCGAAGAAGAAATGAACAAGGGAATCGAAAATTTGCGCAAAATCGAAGAAGAAAACTTTAGGTGGTACAACGAGATCATGGACGAGCTCTTGATTGCTCTGGTCGACAAAAATAAGATTTGGAATGATCGTCTGGTTAGCATGAATTTCATGTACGTTCTCCTCAACGATGAAGTCATTGTTTCCGCCCCAACCGTACGGTTTTTTCTAAATTCCTTGCTGCACGATACGATACACGAAAGAAAGGCTGCTTTGAGAGTGCTTACAACAATTATGAAGCAGTTGAAGAAAAAATATCCCAAGGTACGTGTGCAACGCCTTGTTATCTTTACATTGATTTATAAATCACAGAGTTGAAAGTAACAAATTTGTTTTACAGATTGAAATAGAAAATCCGTCTATCAGTGAGTATTCGTCGTTGCCAGGCCCCATTAAACCTGGTTCCAGACCCGATAATGCCTGGCTCCAGTACAATCGCGAGACGTGCCCAACCAGCCAGGCAGACTGGGATGAGCCTCGTTACGTGAACAAAATCAACACTGGCTACTACGCGTGGCCTAGAAAACTCAAAGTCTGCGCTCCCTCGGCCAAACAGAGTCTTTTTGACCGATCCACGTACAAGGAACAAGATTTGGAGATTATTCGTTTCTTCGAGGAGACGCTTAACGTGGACAAACTCATCGAATACCTGAGCCTCGAAGGTAAAAAAGTTTTGGAAAAATTCGACGACAACCGGCGAATCTTCTTCAAAAGTCTGTTTCGCAACTACGGCGACTCTTTCCTGCCACATTTTCTGCCCCACCTGCGTCGCCTTGTCGTCGAAAAGCAAAACGCGTCCCAGCGCTGCGCTGCCGAGATAATAGCGGGCATAGTTCAGGGCTCGAAACACTGGACCTACGATATGGTCGCCCGGATGTGGGAGGGTCTGCTACCGATACTGCGCAAAGCCATGAGCAATCTGACCGGCGAGTTTATAGTCCACTGGCAGGCCTGTATGGTGCGGATCTGCATGCAGCGCGATCCAAAGAGGCTCCACTGGTTGCTCGAGTTTCTGCTCGAGGAGACTCCCAAGGAGCAATCCGTTGAAGCATCCATCGTTCAATACGGACGCATCATGATTTTGCAGAGTGCCATCGTGCCTATCGCCTGGAAGTCGGTCGACCTGTTGCACCGAACGCTCAAGTACTTGGAGAGCCGCATCGAGCAGAGAATCTTCCGCACGGTCAGGGACGCTTTGGTGACGACGCTTAATTTGATCCTCAACGAGAACCTACAGCTGACAACCGTGAGCGACGAGCCGAACGGTACGAAGTTTATAGACAAGTTTTATCCAAAGGTGCAATCGTTACTCGAAAAAGACGCCACGGCTTTGCAAGACTCATCCACGAGTGCCATGGAAACGGAGCAACCAAACGGGATCGACCTCGAGCGGGAGAACACGGTCCGTTTGTTCAAGACGATCTGCATGTGGATCTACTGTGCGTCGCGGACCTCGTTCAGCCAGAATCTCTCGAGTTTCTACAAAATGCTGCCTCTGATGTGCCAGTTGGAAAACGACGACAAGGACGAGGAGCTGTCGAAGATCTGTACGCAGTCCATCGCCGCTCTGGCCCACACTGTACACCGTGGCGAGCACATACCCTCGGCTCTCGAGTCTGTGCGTCTTGTCTGCCAAAGTGACTCGTGGTCGTCCCGAGCCAACTGCCTCGAGTTTTTGCAGGTGTTGGTTTTTCACAATATGAGCTTGTTTTTGAGCAACGAGGGCTGGATACGTGACGTGCAAAATGTTGTGGTGAAATGTCTGGAGGATGAGAGGCTCGAGGTCAGGGAAAAATCCGCCAAGCTACTTGGCGGATTGCTTCATTGTAACGTCATACCCGATCAGGAAGCTCTTCTGGTACGATGGGTAGAAATATTTTTT
Source organism: Copidosoma floridanum (assembly GCF_000648655.2). The sequence continues at coordinate 1,107,528 of NW_019379523.1, read as the reverse complement.
TGTTTTCTTACTTTTTTTGATATTGAAAGAGAATTCTCATTGCAGGAAGAGTTCAAGAAAAAAACGAGAACGAAACTCGTTAAAAAAAAAAAAGTAGTCAATTGTCCTAAAGCTGCTCGTGTTCGTCATGCTAGTATTCTCGGAATGTGCGCCTTCATTCTAGCGTATCCTTACGATATTCCCAAGCACGTTCCACCGATTTTCGAGTGTCTCAGTTTTCACCTTAACGATCCTGAGCCAATACCGGTAAGTTGATGAGATAATTGACATACATATATTATTAATGCTTGTTAATTAATATTCTCCCTGGGTTACAGACTACCATTCATAAAACGGTAAACGAATTTAAGCGTACCCACACTGATGGTCTGGCAGAAAAATTTACGGAAGAGCAATTTGCAGTTTTGCAAGATTTGACTGTCCCGCCATCGTACATTGTGTGATTGTGAAATTAAAATTAAATTATAACGACGAATGGAATTGGAAAGTTTTATTTAGCTAGACGAGTAATGAAAAAATATTTCAAATTAAATTTTTATTATTAGTCGTAGAGTCGACCTTTTTATTGTAGATATACGTGTGCAAATGCATCAAAAGTATTGTATAACGCCTTTTTTTTTTTTTTTTAATAAAACAATAACAATTATACGGTGACATTGTTTACTTTATATCCTCTTCCTTTTACACTTGCCATGAAAAGAAAATCAAAATACATCCCGCCCTTTTCAGGATTTCTACGATTGGCCGCCGAGTGTGGGAAAGTGTCTGCTCTCATCTGTTATCAGAGACATCACATATTTATCTTTGAGAAATTAGTATTTTTAACGTCAAGTGTTCAGCTCTTAGATACAACATTGCACTAATATTAAAATTTGAATGCATATCTAGCTTAAGCTTCATGATTTATGATAATCCTACCAATATATACCCACCCGCTTTTTTGTAATCACTGTGCTCACACTGCTGGCAGCTCTGCTGCTCACCCAGTAGAACGAGGCTATATATATTGTTTTTCTTTCTCTCTCTCGGTGTGTTTTGTGTTTTTCTCTCTGTCAAAAGGTTCATGTTGAAGTTGAAATTAAATGTTGACGGTTCGGTGGTCTAGTGTGATAAGGAATCGCCGTTTGCCTTAGAATATAATGATGAGATACATAAAAGACGCATCATGAGGCCGGAGTTTAGCTAAGAGGTGGGTATGTGTGTTTATCATCGACATGTAATGGGTGTTGTTGAGTACATTAAAGTTAAGATCTCTTTTTGGATTCTATTATGGTTGTAACGAAACAATTTGTTCTCTATTGTTTTCCATCACTATATATATTGCAGATTGATATGATACTTTTTTTTTTTTTTTTTTTTTCTTCTTCAGTCAATATATTAAAGAAAAATTGGAATCATGAGCGGTCAGTTGAACTTTAAAGTGAGACCAGAGGTCCGTCTGGATGCCAAGTGGCTGAAGATGGACCTGCAGCGGTTCATGTGCAAAGATGGTCTTGCAGACCTTTGGAACGAGATGATTAGAGATGGAGAAATCGTTGGTGCCTTTAGCGATGGTCTGGTGAACTCGGCTGGTGTTATCGCCAAAAAAGGTGGCTCATCGTTTCTAGTTATGTTGTAACTTGAGAAATACCAGTGGATACTAATTTATTTTTTTTGTTGCTTTTTTCTCTTATATTTCAGGAGAGAATGGTCATTATTATTGTAGTTTAAGAGTGCTGTCTTGTCCTTGTTGCGATGGCATTTGTGGCCCACAAAATGGATGTAATTGCGGTCCTTGCCAAAAACTGGACGACGAAGAAGAAGACGGAATTGTTACCAGTGAAAAATCTATTCCTGCTCAAAATACCATAAATTCTTGGCTGTGGAGTTCTCAACCATGTAAGCGAATCTCACTCGTACATCGATTACAAGGATGCAAGGAAATTAATAAGCTTCCACTGTCTTTTCAGCCAACAAAGAATTGAGTTTGTGCATCGAGTCGCTCATAAAAGAGCAAAGAAATTTATGCCACGAAGTTGCCAATAGTACACTGTCGGCAATCAGATTAAGACAGCGCCTAGTTATTGCCAGAAGATATTTTACTGCCTTGTCGCGACACAAACCTCAGGAGAATAAGGAAATGGCGACAACTCCTAAAACAGCAGTCAAAACACAGAAAAAGTGAGTGATTATTTATTAATAAATCGCGTATTCGTGTACTGAATGACGATATTTTTGTTTTTTTTTTCAGAATAAAACCCAGTGAAAAAGCAACAGCCGGCCTAGCGCGTGTAGGTTCCCACGCAATCCTCAATATTTCGTTTGCGTATCTGAGAAAGGCCTGGAGATCTGGTGAAGACGTCGACTCTTGCAGTGAACTGTTGACAGAGTCCTTGGAAGCCTTGCAATCGTTGTCCGAAGCCACGCTATTTGATGAGAATAACGTTTCACAAGTCTGGCTGGAAGTCGTTGAAAGATCTTCGAAATTTTTGCGTCAAGTTGTTACCGGGTACATAGAAACTTTTCACCTACATGCTATTATTGCTCCCTTTGTTTCCAACAAATGTTTGTCCCGCAGTGATATAGGGTCGGGAAGGGTTCCGTGCTGTCCGGTACCAGTTGCCGATCAGTGCACAGCTCTTTGCCTATTACTAGAACTAGCCACGCAGCGAGGCACCCTGTCGAGTCTTTTGGATTCGGTGATTCTCCTGCTGCAGTTGAGCGAAAAACCCAAATACCAGGACAACCGCGTGATGCCGCGGGGCAGCTCCGCTCCTCTGATACCATTCCTGCGTCGGCTGAGTCGCATAGCTGCGACCAAGTCTCGACGTCTCGACGAGAACGTGGCTCCCGGGCCCTGCGAAGCGCTGCTCAAGTACCTACGACTCCCCGAGGCCGAGGGGACTCCCGTTGACCTGCGAAAGGCCGCGGTGATCGTCATGTGTCACCTGAGCCGACTAGCCAAGCCCCTACTGCCCCCCATACCCGATTTGCTCAGATCCGAGACTCACACATTCCAGGAAGTGCTTGCTTGGGGCAACGTGCAGTTTGGCAGCGGGGCACCACCGTACTATTGCGATGCGATCGCCGAAATCGGGGTCAAGCAGCTCTGTTGCAGCGAAAGAGCTCTGCTGATACTCTCGCTCGGCGGCAAAGTGTACATGATGTACTATGGCTCGGAGACCCAGTATCCACAGACCATCTACGGGTTTGCCGACGAGGTGGTCATGATCGCCTCCCACGCAGACGGAAAGCACTACTTGGGCCTCACGAGCAAGGGTATCGTTTATTCCTGGGGAAACGGCGACGGTGGGAGGCTCGGGCACGGCGATAGCTTCTCCTGCGACGAGCCTCAAGTGATCGAGGCACTGGCGGACAAAATCGTGACATACATTGCTTGCGGTAGCACGTATTCAGCCGCGATCACGAGCTCCGGCGAATTGTATACTTGGGGCCGGGGTAGCTACGGTCGTCTGGGACACGGTACGTCGGACGACATTAACGTTCCAACGGTCGTATCCTCCCTGAACGGCCACACGGTTACTCACGTCGCTTGCGGCAGCGGTGATTCGCAGACCTTATGCGTTACCAATTCGGGAATCGTGTTTTCCTGGGGTGATGGCGATTACGGTAAACTGGGCAGGGGGAACACCGAGAGCTCCAAGAGTCCCAAGATCATCGACAAGCTGCTGGATCAGAATGTCGTCAAGGTTTTTTGCGGTGGCCAGTTTTCCGCTGCTCTTTCGGCACACGGTGAAGTTTACACTTGGGGTGAGTAGCATGGATTTTGCATTCCCATAGCATTTCGATGGTAAAATTCACGTTATTTTATTTTATTTTTATTTTTTTCCACCAGGCAAAGGCGACAACTATCGTCTAGGTCATGGCAACGAGGACCATTTGCACCACCCAAAGTTAGTCGATGGCCTGAGAAATCGAAAAGTACGCGACCTGTCAGTTGGCAGTATGCACGTGCTTGCTCTCACGGAGGATCAGCTGGTTTATGGATGGGGTCGTAACGAGTCGTACCAGATCGATCCATCTCTCGGACCCATTGTCTCGGAGCCTACCCTCTGCCCGACACTCAGTGGTAAGAGCATGATCGGCCTAGTCTGCGGGCCCAGTCAGAGCTTTGCCTGGTCCATGTCGAGCTGGTCGGTAGCCCAGCGTGTTGCCTTTGTCGTCGATGTCTGCGAAGACACGTTCAAACTTTTGGACGGTCTCCTGGCTAAATCTTGCGAAGGTTCGTCCAACGAGTTACAAACCTAATCGTAGCTCATAAATCGATGAAAGTCACAAAATAATAAATAATTTCAGGTCTGCCTGGTACGAGGCCTCCGATGCAAGATCGCGAGTGTTTGGTCGTCGCAGCCCTCAATCTACTGAGGTTGCAGCTGCACGCCATGATAACGCACAACATGGACAGTAAGTCCGTCGGGCTGGGTAACACGAGTGCACTGCTCAATTCGATAAAGACGCGTTGCGTCAATCTGGCGAGTATGTCTGGTATTTTGGCGACCATACAGGAGGCTGCTCAAGCCGTGTTACAAACTGGCTGGAGCATCATACTGCCTACGGCGAATGAACGAGCAAAAACACTGTCTGGTGAGGATGCATTTTTTTTCGGCCAATTTTAATGTTGTTACCATGAAATTGAAATCCATTAGGTTTTCTTCCCAACACCAACGCTCTGGAGATCAACAGTTTTAACTCGAGCAATCGAGGTCAGCAGTTTATGGCGAACCTTCTAGTCTCGAGCCTCATGGCCGACGGTGGCCTGGAGCTCGCACTCAAGACCGCGATCAAGGCCGAGATCACTGATTCGTCCGACGACAGCATGGACTTGTCAGCGACGACGGGCTCCAACGAGTTGAACAAAGATTACAACACCAGTGAGATGAAATCCAGCTTCAATTCGTCCAACGCCGCCACGATATCCCTACTGCAACTAGTCAAGCAACTCGTGCGCAACGGAACTTGCATCACGCAGTCGAGGTTCCGCGCGCTCCAGCAGCAGCAGCATCAGCAGTTTAGACAGAAAAGGATCGACAACTCGCCGAGCCTCAGTTTGCTGTTGAGGTTTCAACGATTGCTCGTCACGCAAATGCTCAACTGCATACGCATGTGCAGCACCGTGTCGGAATCGCAAGATCAAGAGATGCTCGGTGTCGAATCGTTGCTCAAGAAATACATTTTTCAAGTTTGCAATCACGTCACGGAAACCATGCCCGTAGCCGTAGAGCTTGCTAGTGCCAGTTCAAAAAATTTCGTCATGGTGGCTACCATTCTCAAGGCTGATATCATCAGTGTCTTGTTACCCGAGCTTATTATTTGTTTGATACTGCTCCAGGTAAATTTTTGTACTTTCATTTCAAAGCGCATAAACGTAAATCAACGAGTACGTATGATTTAGGTCGATTATCCAATGCTACTGTTGAAAATGAACTGGATGGAAGTGTTGTCGCCGATACTAGATGCGCTCGATCAGTTTAACCGTTTGGGACCGACGATCGAAAAAGACGACGCGGACGATCTTTCGTGGCCCGGCATAATTGCACCACAGCACAGCAACAAAATTGACATCCAAGACGAACCATCGTTGATTCGTTGGGCGGATTTGGAGAATCACAATCGCGACGGTGGTTTCTGGGTCGTTCTCAACAACAGCGTCTACGATGTCCAGGACATATCCGGATACGACGGATCACCGATGGTGAGACTAGTATTTTCATGTATACGAAAAAAAAAAAAAAAAAATTTGCCCTCACGATTCATTTTTTTCTTTTAAACAGGGCTATCAGGAAACGCTAAATAAAATCAGTCGAGAGGCCCGGGGTGGCATGATGGACTCGTGTTTCGTCGGCTACTACTGCCAGCCGGATCCCCACAACATCCAATTCACCATCGATGTGACGGACGTCTGCTCGAGTCTCCTCGACACCGAACGCGCTCTCGGCTTTGTCCTCGGTTTACACGCCTACCGACTACGTCAAAGCCTCGCGATCCAACCCGCTGAGGACGAAGCCAAGGTTTGGCTCGAGGCGAACTTTCTCCGAGGTGGCCTCCAGATCCTTCAGCCTCCGAATCCGTATGAAGAAGAAAAGGGTGAGGCGCGTAGCAACAACTCGACCGCGGCCAACTCGCCAACTGAACCACCCCTCGCGCCGATCTGCACGAAAGATGAGCCACAGCGCGTTACCGACGATCGCGTGCTGGCATTTGTACAGGCTCTCGCTGAAACTCACAAAAGCGACACCTACGTTCAAGCATTTTTGGCCATAGTCGATCGGTACTGCAAGGCGAACAACTTGCTCTCGCACGTGGACTTTTGCGGTGATCACCCGGTCGAAGAGATCGGTAGGCTTCTCATGGCCGTCATTATCAAACACCTGGCCCTGGGACACGAGACGATAGCGCTGGTCGACCAGGAGCTGGCCGAGGGCAACGTCAAGCTCGGCAAGCCACTGGCCGACATGGTCAAAGCCATACACCAGACCAAGTGGAATCTCATCCGAACGCGACAGCAGCAAAACCGCAGCTACAAGGAGGTGTGCGCTCCTGCTCAGGAGAAATGCCGATTCCTCCTGTACGAGGTGCGCCCAGCCACGAGTTACGAAGTCAAGGGCCTCAGAGATTTAAAACTCCTGTTTGTCGAGCCGCGCTTCAAGCGAGCCGTGCACAGGGTCATGTCGGACATGAGCGATCTCGAGTCTCCGTCCAAGCCCGAGGACATAGTCAATACCTCGATACAGAACGCCAAAGCGAAAACCAAGGGCGACGAGCTTGAGGAAAAGGCCGATCCCTCCGCTACGAGTGCCGTTAGCGCGCTGCCGCCGAAATTCGAGGAGAATTCGAACGTCGTCAGAAAACTGACGGACAAGTTGAATCGCAAGCCCTTGGTGATGGACGCTAACCAACTACTGAGCAACATAATCAATTTCGTGACGACGGAAGAGAGCGGCGACGTAGAGACGCTCAAGCGCGCCATGTACTGTCAGATTCAGCGTGTAAAGATGCGAGAGCAAGGCCTGCAGATGATACAAGAACTGCTGCTAAAGGACCACTTGATCACGTCGGTCAAGTATTCGCTTCTCAACGGCTGGCTGGGCCTGACCCACGAAAACAAACACCTGGCCCACGGGATAACGCACTGTTTGAAAAACATACAGTCAGTCACGCCCTACTTGAGATCAAAGATTATATTGGCCGAGTCTAAGGTGACGCTTTGGGCCATACGAGCATTGCGCGGCTACATCATACAAGCGGAACTGCCCAACAAGTCGAACAAGGTCAGCGGCAAGAGCAGTTTAAATCAGCTTTTCAGAAAGCTGCCCAGGGCTAGATTTTTACTGACGATATTTGGCATGCTCACCGGTCACCATCACGCCAACGAGATCGGCTTGCTCATCAACTCGGGACTGTTGTCGAGTATACTGACGCTGCTCAGACAGATAGGCCCGTCCAAAGTGTCGCCCATGCGGACAAAGGTCAAAGAGTCGAGGAGCCAGGACACGGGAATAACGGCCATCTACGAGGACGTGGTGTACAAGTGCGACAAGTCGATACAGATGAGCGGACCGGAATTGGCGGCGCTCATGAAGCTTGGAACGAGAGTCGTGCGGGGTGCCGATTGGAAATGGGCTGAACAGGATGGACCGTCGCCCAGTGAAGGAACGGTCATAGGTAACTGTTTATTTTATTATTATTATTATTATTATTTTTTTTTTTCATGTTGAAACGCAAATATTTTTACGCCTCGTTGCGCACAGAGGAGCTCGGCGTCGATGGTTGGGTCCGAGTCAGGTGGGACAACGGCATAGCCAATTCGTATCGCATGGGCAAAGAGGGTAAATTCGACCTTAAGCTCGCGGAGCCACCTATACCACCGGAAAGCGACTCGGAAAGTGAGTCACCGCCAAGCGTCTCGGAATCCATCAGGGACGGCTCAAGCGAAGTTCATCCAACGACTTTATTGAAAACCGCTTGCGTTACCTTGCTAAGGGCCATTTTGCTCTCCTGCGGCATCGAAGCTCAACAGGTGCAAGCTTCGGCCATAAGAACTCTGTCCTCCGTCCTGCGTGGAATCATATCCAATGCTAACAAATCCGACACCAGTATACAGACACAGATAGGTGTGCAAAAAACACTTTATTAAAAAAAAAAAAAAAAAAAACATAAGATTTGAAATGATTACCCACTCGTTGTTTGTCTAGCCAAAGAACACGGAGAAACATGGGCCACTTTGAGTTTGCTTCGAGCCATATCCAGTTCACCGGTTTTGTGTCGCGCTTTGAGCACGACAGTCTGGGTGAACTTTTTACTCGGTATAGTGGCCGACGAAACAGCCGGTCGACTGCACAAGCAGATAATGGCGATACGGCTTCTGGGCACAGTTCTTCCATCCTGGCCGTCGGAGAACGTAACCGACATGACGTCGTTCCTCGAAAAGTCCTTCCGTCTACTCGGTCACATTGGCTTGATGTGCGACTCCACGAACGAGCTGCACTCAAACAAGTGCCGAGTTTCCTTGACTGCAGCCCACGGCTCTACCCTCGCGGGCGAAATGATCTCTCTGATACGCAACCTTCACGCCCTGCCCGGATGGAATACCACGATAAATGCTTTCCTCGCGTCGAAATTGACACTTGCCTCGGATCTGTTGAGCGATGGTCCGCTCTTTCACATCCAGATGAACGAGAACGGGGGAGAAAATAGCCTCGTCATTCAACAAACGGTCATGTCGACGCTCAGCGTTTTGGGGGGTCTCGATAATCGGCCGAGGATCGGTGGCGTGATAGAACTGGACGGGGAGTTGGCCACCATCTGTAAATTCACCCACTCGTCAAAGTTGAGGATACAGATGCACGAAAGTGGAACGCGCAAGAAAATTCTCTTTGTTAATTTCAAGGTGCGAGCCTTTTTTATTTTTTTGTTTTTTTTTTTCCAACAGAGCACGTAACTTTATCATTTGTCACCGTGTAGGTGGTAAACGATAAATTCCATCTGGATAAGATGCCTCTTACCGAACAGCTGCAAGGCACTTGGGCAAATTTATTGCTCGGACACAGTGGTATGGATAAGCGACCGGGTGGCATGCCCGTTATTGCCGGTAACGTGAACGCGTCTATTTTGCGAATGCAACAGCATCAGTTGGCTGCGCTCAATGCTGGAAAAACGCTGATCGAGTATCAGTCAAAGCTGAGGAAAGTACTAAAGTCTGTGACCACAGGCAACGACGAAGAGCACAGCACGCTCTTGCAAGATTTGCTCGTCAGGGCCACGAAACCTCAGCCCCTCAAGTCTACGTTTAAAATCGAAGAGTTGGAAACTGCCGCCCTCATCATTAGCCAGTACCTGGCATCGGAATTGAGACACACACCAATCCACTATCCTGGTAAGTGTATTATTTTTTTCTTCGTTTTAATCACTCTTTTGGGTTTTTTTTTTTTTTTTTTTTTTCTCATGGCATGAAACTTGTTGCAGTAAGAGCTTCGGGTTCGGAACCAACATCTCCCACTTCGGACACGTCCTTAATTTCGTTGACATCGAGTCAGAAACGCAAAAACATCGGGAAACCAAGCAGCTCGGCAGCCATCGTCGTCGGAAAGTCGGCCAGTCCAAACAACAGTCCACTGGTCACTCAAATCGTAGAAATGGGCTTTGAAAAGAGCCGAGTCGAGTTGGCCGTTAAAAATCTGAGTGCTGTCGAGGGCAGCAACATAACGCCCGAAACCATCGTCGGGTGGTTGCTCGAAAATCCAGACGTCGTCAGCGACACGGAAACGGTATCGAGTTTCGAGGACGCCTGTGAGTCGGACGACTCGAGCAGCGATGACGCCGAGGACGATCCATCCCTCCAAGAGACGGAAGGATCCTCGCAGCCGACCTACATGAAACGATCGGATTTCCTGTCGGTCGACGAGTACGCCATCTACGTGAGAGACAACGTCAAGGCCGGAATGCTCGTGAGATGCTGCAAAACCTACGAGGAGGTGGAGTACGGGGACGTCGGCCAAGTCGTCAAAATCGATCCCGAGGGTCTGCACGATCTAAACGTCCAAGTCTCTTGGCAGCAGAAAGGGGGCACCTACTGGGTCAGATTCATCCACATCGAGTTACTGGGACACCCGCCCTCACTGCCAGGACCACCGGCTCTAAAAATCGGTGACAAGGTGCGCGTCAAGCCCTCGGTGACGATGCCCAAGTACAAGTGGGGCTCGGTCAACCATCTAAGCGTCGGCTTGGTCACGGCTATCTTGAACAACGGCAAGGACGTGTCGATAGATTTTCCCCAGCAGAACAGCTGGACCGGACTCGCCGCGGAGATGGAGCGCGTCCCTTCGTGCCATCACTCGGTCTCGTGCAACTCGTGCCACGTCTCGCCGATCTCGGGGCCGCGCTTCAAATGCAAGCCCTGCGAGAACCACAACCTCTGCGAGAACTGCTTTTACACGAAGCGCACTCACCGTCACGGCTTCAATCGAATAGCCGAGCCGGGCTCGCCGGCCGTCTACGCCGGCAGACCCGGCAGATACCACCGACAAGATCTACTCGAGCCGTCGCTGCTGGACGACTGGTCCAAGTGCATACGCACCCTGAGCGTCTCGTCGAACGAGCGCATGGCGACGCGGCTGGTCGACGGCTCGAACAAGTACTGGCAGAGCTGCGGCGTCCAGGGCGCCCACTGGATCCGCTTGGAAATGCTGCCAGGCATCCTGATCCACTCGCTCAAGTTGCTCGTCAATCCGCACAACGGGAGCTACGTACCCTCGCTCGTAGTCGTCAGCGCGGGCGACTCTTTCGACAGTATGCACGAGCTCGCGACAATCAACGTGCGACACAACGACTCCACCATCGCTCTACTGCAGGACGTCAAGGTTTACTACGCCTGCGTCGAGATAGCCGTCAAACAGTGCAGGAACGGTGGCATCGATTGCAAAATCAGCAAACTCCAGATTGTCGGCTGCAAGAAGCTGGACCACATGACCACCTCCGTGTCCTTTTTGGCGTCCGACTGGGAGATTGTGCAGGAGCAAATGTCGACCCATAGATCCGGCGACGCCCAGCAGAACGCCGCGGTCTACGTCTGGGGACTCAACGACAAGGACCAACTTGGGGGACTGAAGGGCTCGAAAATCAAGTTGCCCGTCTACAGCGAAGTACTGTCCAAACTGAAGCCCATTCACATAGCAGGTATAATTTCTCTTGTGAAAAAAAAAAAAAAAAAAAAATAATAAATAAATAAACAAATAATTGAATGATTCATGTCCGTGTTGTTCGACACAGGTGGCAGTAAAACTCTCTTCATCGTGAGCCAAGAGGGAAAGTTGTACGCTTGCGGCGAGGGTACGAACGGCCGCCTCGGTCTCGGCGACAACAACAACGTGTGCGAGCCCAAGCCGATTCCCTTCCTCAGTCAGTACATCATAAAAAAGGTGGCCGTGCATTCCGGTGGCAAGCACGCGCTCGCCCTCACGCAGGATGGCAAGGTCTTTTCGTGGGGCGAGGGCGAGGATGGCAAACTCGGCCACGGTAATCGCTTGTCCCTCGACAAGCCCCGGCTCATCGAAGCCCTCAAATCCAAAAGGATCCGCGACATTGCCTGCGGCTCTGGACACTCGGCTGCGATCACGAGCAACGGCGAGCTCTACACTTGGGGCCTCGGCGAGTACGGTAGGCTCGGACACGGCGACACGACCACGCATCTAAAGCCAAAATTGGTCGAGGCTGTGGTCGGACAAAGGGTCGTCCAGGTGGCTTGTGGGAGCAGGGACGCGCAGACGATGGCTTTGACGGAGGATGGCACAGTCTACTCGTGGGGGGACGGTGACTTTGGAAAGCTCGGCCGAGGCGGTAGCGACGGCTGCTACGCACCCCTGGTCATAGACCGGCTCAACAGCCTCGGAGTCGTGCAGATCGAGTGCGGCGCCCAATTCTCCCTCGCGCTCACCAAGTACGGCGAGGTCTGGACGTGGGGCAAGGGCGACTACTTTCGTCTGGGCCACGGGAACGACATGCACGTGCGCCGGCCCACGATGGTCGACGGCTTGCGAGGCAACAAGGTCGTGCACGTGGCCGTGGGCGCGCTGCATTGTCTGGCGGTCACCGACACCGGCCAGGTCTACGCGTGGGGCGACAACGATCACGGACAACAGGGCAACGGGATGACCGTCGTCAATCGCAAGCCCTCGCTCGTTCACGGCCTCGAGGACGCAAAGGTCAACAGAGTCGCCTGCGGCTCGAGTCACAGTATCGCGTGGGTGCTAACCGACCAACCGACCATCGACAACCAGGAGCCCGTCACTTTCCCCACGCCCAAAGATCCGCTGGGGGAAGCCACGCTCGGTCTCGTGCACCATCACCATCATCATCACCAGGACAAGAGCGAGCCAGCACCGGTAATGACGAGCGTCAGGCCGTCCCTTGCTCACATCGTCCTCTCCCTGGAGAGCAACGTCGCGAAACAGCAGGCTCTGCAGCACGTCATAAATGCCCTGTCCATCATGCAAGCGCGGACCGCAGTTGTGACGGCTCTGCAGAGTCACATAGCTCAAACGAGCAACGGCAAAGGGAACGCGTCCCCGGAGCCGCAAGACGCAACGATGAGCTCGAGCACGGGACCGACGGTTCGTTGGGGTAGCAACGACGTTATCGGAGAAATCGCTCAGGGTGGTGGCGAGAGTCTGGCTAATGTCTCCGAGGTTGCGAACATTGTCGCGAGTCTTCGAGCCACTCCCGAGTCCGAGGACTTTCCCCTGGCCAACTTTTCGTCGTCCATGTCGATGTCGAGGTCAATGTCGTCCAGCAGCGCGATGAGCGTCATCGCGGCGACTCTAACTTCGAATGCTCAGGTCGTTGGTGAAGCAACGAGCTCGGAACCGGGTCTCGACGAGTTCACATCTCAGGTGAGACCGAGTTTTTGTTTTTGTTTTTGTTTTTGTTCACAATAGTAAGACTTCTTCAATAATGTTCATCGTTATAGCTGACGGAAGATGACGCGCGAATGCTCGTGGATCTGCTGAAGCTCGCGGTGGCCAATCGAGTTTGCGAAGGCGCCAAGGAGACTTTGTCCTCCGTATTGACGGCTCTGGGCAAAACAAATCACGCGATCGGCGCTATGTTGCTAGAGCTGTGCGTGACGGAGCTCGAAGATACGGCAGCGAATTCCAATTGCAAGAACATGCTACCGCAGCAGGTGGTCCAGGAAACTCCACATCCTTACATAGACGACACTGTTCTTCAGGGACACGTCAAGATACCGGGAGCCGAAGCCTTGAGGATAGAATTCGACAGGCAGTGCTCGACCGAGAGAACCCACGACCCACTGGTGATAATGGATGGATTGGGAAGAGCCGTTGCAACCAAATCCGGTAGGGAATGGAGCGAGTGGTCCACAGAAATTAAGATCGAAGGTTGGATGAAAAACGCATTTTTGATGGTTAATCTGTTTGAATTAAATTTATTATCGAGAAAAAAAAAAAAAAAATTGAAACAGGTGACGAGATGCGCTGGCGTTTTTCGGCAGACAGTTCGGTGAACGGTTGGGGCTGGCGTTTCACCGTCAATCCGACGTTTCCTAGTCTAGAGTCCCAAGAACTGGGCTCGGATCGAGCTGTCCTCTCTCAACCGTCCATGGCCTTGGCCGAGTGCCTCCTCGACAACAGCTTGATCGGCCTCGACAAGAATATCACGACCCGATTGGCGGTCGCTCTCGCTCAGTGCAGTCAACTGAGCAATCTCGATACCAACCAGCGAATCTGGGCATTGAGAAAACTCCAGGTTATTGGCCAATACCATCATGCCCAGTCTGGCTCGTCACTTACGAATCTATTGGGATCGCTGCCCCAAGCTCTGCTCAGGCAGTACGAGTACGAGGATCCCATAGTCAGAGGTGGCAAGCAGCTCATGCACAGCGATTTCTTCAAGGTTCTCGTTGCCTTGGCTTGTGATTTGGAATTGGGTACTGAAAAAAAAAAACATCCAATCGTTTCGCGTTGATCAAAAACTTTTTCTAAATAAACTTTATTCCCACAGATACGATGCAGTGCTGCTCCGAGATTCACAAATGGTCGTGGTTCCGTCGATACTGTCTCGCAGCTCGGGTAGCCAAGTCCCTGATCAATCGTACCCAATTGCCGAAAGCCTTTTGTCTCGAAGTCGCAAAACGCATAAACGAAATGGTTATTGCCGACAGCAACGCCAACAACAGCCACGAAAACCATAACATCTTCAAGCAAGAGCACGACGAGCAGTTGCTGCAGTGGTTGAGTCGACGGCCCGAAGACTGGACCCTATCTTGGGACGGTTCGGGCGCAATTTACGGCTGGGGTCACAATCACCGCGGACAGCTGGGTGGCCTCGAAGGCGCCAAGATCAAACTACCCTTGCCCTGCGAAAGCTTGTCTGCTCTGAGACCCATACAACTGGCCGGTGGGGAACAAACGCTGTTTGCCGTGACTGCAGACGGGAAAGTTTACTCGACGGGTAAGCGTGCCCTGCTTCAAAAAGAGCAATCACAAAAATAATAATAATAATAATAATAACAATAATAATAATAATAATAAAAAAAACACTTCATTTCCAGGATATGGTGCAGTCGGTCGACTTGGTACAGGAGGCGTAGAGTCGCTGACGGTACCGACTTTGTTGGAGTCAATTCAGCACATATTCATTAAAAAAGTCGCAGTAAATTCAGGAGGCAAGCATTGTCTCGCGTTGAGCTCGGAGGGGCACGTTTACTCGTGGGGAGAAGGAGAAGACGGAAAGCTAGGTCATGGGGACAAGGACACGCACACCCGTCCAAAATTAATCGAGGCTCTATTGGGAACGGAAATCCGAAACATAGCTTGTGGTGGCCACCACAGTGCGGCGATATCGAGCGCCGGCTGGCTGTACACGTGGGGCAAAGGTCGTTACGGGCGCTTAGGACACGGCGACAGTGACGACAAGTACAGACCGGCTGTCGTGACGGCTCTTCAAGGCTACAAGGTCATCGACGTGGCCTGCGGCAGTGGCGACGCTCAAACTCTTTGCGTCACGGACGATGACAACGTTTGGAGTTGGGGCGACGGGGATTACGGGAAACTCGGCAGAGGCGGCAGCGACGGCTGTAAAGTGCCTATGAAGATCGAGTCGCTTGCCGGTCTCGGTGTTATCAAAGTCGAGTGTGGCAGCCAATTTTCCGTAGCTCTCACGAGATCGGGAGCTGTTTACACATGGTGGGTCTACTTAATTTTCATTCTTCAAACGGTTTTCCATCATAAGGAGTAGACAAAGAAATTTTTTTATTTTTTGCAGGGGCAAGGGCGACTACCACCGTTTGGGCCACGGCACCGATGACCACGTGCGCCGACCGCGCAAGGTGTCCGCTCTGCAAGGCAAAAAAATCATTTCCATCGCCACGGGATCGCTGCACTGCGTCGCTTGCTCGGACAAGGGCGAAGTGTACACTTGGGGCGACAATGACGAAGGCCAGCTCGGCGACGGCACGACCCACGCTCAGCAAATTCCACGACTGGTGCACGCGCTTCAGGGTAAAAATATAACGCGCGTGGCCTGCGGGAGTGCGCACTCTCTTGCCTGGAGCACGACCAAAGTTTCGCACAGCTTGCCTGCCGCTACGCCGATGGAGTACGATCTCGTCAAAGACTTGCCGTTTACGGCTTTGCACAAAAGACTCGTGCTGTTGCATCACTTTGCGGAAATGCTGTGTCCCAGTTTGGCCATGTTCCCTACGGCGGGTGACATGGGACTCAGCGAGCTCGCCCCGATTCTCGTTTACACCATCAAAGAGGCGACATTCCGAAAAGTCGTGCAGGCAACCATGGTCCGCGACAAACAACATGGGCCTATTATAGAATTGAACAGAATCCAAGTTAAAAAAGCTAGAAGCAAGGGTGGATTCGCCGGGCCCGATGGAATCAAGTCCGTTTTTGGGCAAATGGTCTCCAAGATGTCGCTTCTCACGCAGGAACATTTCTTTTTGCCCCACCGAGTTTGGAAAGTCAAGTTTGTGGGCGAGAGCGTTGACGACTACGGCGGTGGGTACAGCGAGAGCATCGCCGAGATGTGCGACGAACTACAAAACGGCTCTTTGCCTCTGCTCATACCCACGCCAAATGGGCGGGACGACAGTGGCACGAACCGGGACAGTTTTTTATTGAACCCTACAGCGAATTCTCAGCTGCACATGAGCATGTTCCAGTTCCTCGGGGTCCTCATGGGCATTGCCATCAGGACTGGCAGTCCGCTCGATTTGAATCTAGCTGAGCCCGTGTGGAAGCAGCTGGCTGGTATTCCGCTGACTCCGGCTGATCTCACCGAGGTCGATAGGTCTTACGTACCCGGGCTTTTGTGCATCCGAAACATGGATACGAAGGTTTTCCAGACCCTCGAAATGCCATTTTCGACCCCTTCGGCCTACGGACACGACGTGCCTTTGTCCACAAAGTATCGCATGATCACACCGGATAATAGGCACGAGTACGTGCGGCTGGCCTTGAATTACCGATTACACGAATTCGACGCACAAGTTGCTGCGGTTAGAGATGGAATGGCGAAAGTGGTCCCAGTTCCTTTTCTTTCGCTCTTTAGCGGAAACGAGCTTGAAACCATGGTGTGCGGTAGCCCCGACATTCCTTTGGGTTTGCTCAAATCTGTCGCCACTTATAAGGGTACGTTTACTTTGTTTGATTGTTGCTTTTTCTCCAACGATAACACCATACGTTCGATTTAGGTATCGAGCCAACCTCTGCTCTGATCCAGTGGTTCTGGGAAGTCATGGAGGAGTTCTCCAATCAGGAAAGGTCTCTGTTCCTGAGATTCGTGTGGGGCAGAACGCGCCTCCCTCGCACCATTGCCGATTTTCGCGGACGGGATTTCGTTCTTCAAGTAAGTCCGACCGATTATTTTCAAGTGTATTTAACGTGTAAATCATGCCGATTGTCTTTATTTTAGGTAATGGACAAGTATAATCCACCGGATCACTTCTTGCCGGAAAGTTATACGTGTTTTTTCTTGCTGAAAATGCCGCGCTACACTTGCAAAAGCGTACTCCGTCAGAAGCTCAAGTACGCGATACACTTTTGTAAAAGCATCGACACGGATGAATATGCCCGAGTCCAGGCGGCTGATAGTTCGGACAGTCTCGAAGAACTTTAATTTTACACCCATCATTTTTGTTTGATAGGACTGTTGGTTTTCTTTTCCCACTAGTTATGGTTTTTTTTTCCGTTTAAATTATTTCCATGTACAGATCTCGATAGAAATTGTTTTTTTTTTTTTTTCTTTATAAAATTGAAACATTTCTTTAACCGCTTTGTAATATTCTTTCAAGTGAGTTTTGCGGAAAAAAAATACATTACACCTATGAGGAAGCACAAGTGAAGAACGTTTTATTGTCCACCTCGAATCAAGAGTGCGTCGGTACATTTTATTTGAGTATTAGCAACTGCAGTTATATTTTGTTTTAATTGTATTATGCAAATGTGATATTAAAATTAAAAAAAAAAAAAAAAAAAAACGCGATAGATGCTTAAGATATTGTAAAATTATTTGAAATGAAATAAATTTTAATGTGAAGAATTTGATAGTACATCAACATGCTTTTCTTTCACAACGTATATTCCCTTTGTTTTTTTTTTGTTCCCAATCACAGTTTTAGCGATTCTCTGATGGTGTGCCATTGCCCTTGCCCCCCTCAATCCACACACATACACGGTACACACATATAGGTATGTAGCTGATTAAAAAGTTGGCCATTTTTTTCGTCCATTTCGTTCCTCCTCCTCCTCCTCCTCGTCCTTTTAGCTACATATACTGATGCCCGATGCACACAACCGGTTGCACAAAGGGGAAAGAGAGAACTTCTCCGGCCGCGCCCCGCGTATGGCTCTTTTCTTTCTCTCTCGCGTCAATTGCCCTTTGTTCGCCTCTCTCAAACTGTTTTTTTGTTCCCTCGCTCTGTTCGCCGATTGACCGGCCGATCAAGTGTATATATACAGCAATGCACACTTTTATTCGTCACCGCTGCAACAGGTATAAGTTTTTTTTTTTTTTCTCATACACTTTGTATATAGGTACAACTCCAGTGAGGGCTCAATTAATTAAAGCGATTCTCGAGAGCGCGTCAATTAAAATTGCACGGCGTTTGAGTATATAACACAGGCTTTTTATGCGTGCAATGTGACGCCCCATAAAATTATTTAACACCATACAATGTTATGTTTGTATTTGGGAGGGAAAAAAAAAAAAAAAAATTATATTCTATCGTTGATTGATCATACCCGTGTGGTGGATTGACAGAAGCCCCTCTCGTCCTGCCCCCCCTCTCCCACCTCTTTTTCTCTCCTCTGTTTGACGTTACCGGTCCACGAACCGTGCACGTGCACCACAAGGGGGCCTTTCGCCGTCTTATTCAGATTGCTGTACGTATCACATACTCATCGCGCCAACCACACGCTCTTGTTTGCGCATAGTGTCTCGATCGTTAGTTTACAGTGGCTGTCACGTAAAGTTCCTTACCGATCTCTACCGATTGTGATTCGATTTATTTATCTTTTTTTTTTTTTTTTTTTTTCTTCTTGTGCTCTTACACCGTAAGTACATACATATAATGTAACTAATCGAGCGTTATCCATGATACTGTACTCTTTGTATAATATATACATACACATACATACACGCGTCACTGTCACTCGTGTACGAAATTTTTATTTATATCTGACGATGCTCGTCTTCTTTGGGTTATTGGCCAATTTAGATAACGTCGCTTAATTTTGCTTATCCATTTATCGAAACCCACACGTGACAAGTACAACCACAACTCTTTGATTAAAGTTGACCCCTTTGTTTCGTCATGTGTAGCGCGAACTTGAACGTTTTCACGCCTCATTTTATACAACAAAAGAAAATAAATTCATAAGTTTATCATTGGTACAAATAACCGACGATGTGTTTACATGTGTGCCAATATATGTATATACATATATTATTGTATACTTTGTACCGACTAACATATTATATATATCAAAAGACCCCCGGCGATTTATGTGCTTCAGTGACAAACAAACACATTATTTGTAATAACGCGGATAAAAAGAAAAAAAAAAAAAAAAAGAAAAAAGGACAGTGTCCGTTTATGCGACTCGGTGTGGGGCACACCGGTTTGCAGTTTTATTGTTTTCCGAATAAAAAGAAGAAGGTAACGGGTGACGCGTGAAAATTTGCAACTCTGTTTTGAATAATCGCACAAAAGCCACGTGAAGTAGTAAAGTAGATACGTGTTTTTCGAAAGGTATAGTTTACGCGCCGCACGACGCATAATTTCACGATCACTCGTCGCGTGTTTTTTTTATTCATTTCGCTCGCTCGATCCCGTTTCTCTTGAATCTCCAATATGTGTTTTCATGTAAAAATAAATACCGACTTGGCGATCGATCGAGTTGTCATAAAAAAGAAAATCAACCGATTTTTGCCGATTTCCAGGTTCTAACGATATTTAAAAATTTATTTAAAAAAAAAGCACAACTCGAAGAAAAAGAAAACAACCAATAATTTGCAAACTGCACGAGTTGGCAAACTCGAATTCAAAACTACTACTTATCATATATACATCAAGTATACGTACGCGGCTCCTACACGGAGAGGAAATCTTGTTCCCCAACAAAAATTCCCTGCTCTCGTGTGCCCGCGCGTATGTACATATTATATACACACGAACGAAGGCACATTCATGCGCGAGTGCATAAATCGAGTCGACGACCCCGTACGATGCACGAGCTGAACTTCTTAATCATCCATTACTGTTGATGTTGTTGTAATGAACACGACGCGCTATACTTTTATCTCTCATTCCACACGTTGAGAACGATCGGCAAACCGGTGATATGCGCATCTGTAATTTACATTGCAATTAATGAGAGAGAGAAAAATCGCGCTTGTAGCGCTAATCGCACGTGTGTTGTTGTCTGTTTATACTTTTGAGATCGGTACACGTACTATTATTATTAAGTATGTGAGCCGAAAAGGAAGAAAAAAAAAAAAAACTCGCGTTTTGTACGATCAAGAGCACGTTTGGTGTTTGTTGCAAATCAAGGTAAAAACATCATTCTCGATTCCCTCGACATAATATATATATGTATAAAAAACGATCTATTTGTCGCGCGTGCAATCATCGAGAACCGATCCTTCACACGCGCGTATCACTCTATATCCTGTTTTTTTTTTTTTTTTTTTTTTTTCAGAAAGACAAAAAGAGAGCAAGTATAGAGTCCTCGGGCGCAAAATGCATCGCGAGAACGAAGTTACACTCTTGGGGAGAGCAACGGAGCACGCGGCCGATAATAAAACATTATAAAGAGAGCTGCGACCATGGGCAGGGGCAGCAGAGCACAACAGTTCGCGAGCCTGATAACAAGTCGGGCCGATGAGATGCTGCGCGCAGCCACAGTTAAGGTAAGTGATTTTTTTTTTTTTTTTAGTTCACTTAACTAATTCTTTTACTTTGAGGATTGAAACACCCAAAAATATTAAATAGAAAATCCGCACTAAGTATAAAAGGACACTCGTCGTCCTGTCTCGGGCCAACATCTGTTTCCACTGACATTGCACTCGAAGGTAAGGGTTTTTTTTTTTTTTTTTTTTTTATTGGTAGTCTGGCTTTTTGCTCTTCCTATATGTGTTGCTGCGTNTTTTTTTTTTTTTTTTTTTTTTTTTTTTTTTTTTTTTTTTTTTTTTCTCGGGTGCAGGATTTCGCATTAGTTTTTCTCACTACTTTTTTTCCGAAGAAGTATATCGGGAAGGTGCATAATTCACTCGGTCCCTCTTTTTTTTTTTTTCTTTTTTCTTTAGCCAAAGTTTACAAAATCGCACGAAAATGAATAACGATTATTCACAAATTTCAAAGAAATCACGAAACTTATCGTTGTGTCGTCGCCGTAATCGAAATTACAAAACTGCGGTAAACAGCGTTTAGGGGAAGAAATAACAATTTCGCGATAACGCTTAATCGCGTATCGACCAAAACAAAAAAAAAAAAAAAAAAAGAAAAAAGACGCGCGTCACGGGGGAGTGTGAGCTCGATCGTTTAAAAAATCGGTAATGGCTGGTGTATGCGTATAGACTTGCAAAAATTCCGGGATCAAAGAAAGAAAATTCGTCACAATGACACATTCCTCGCGCGTGCGACTCACTGCACTGCACGTGCTGAGTATAATCATCGTGTATATACATACGTATACCTATAATATATATATGAGCACCCTCGAACACCTAAATGCACGATACAATGGATAACTTATTGTCCCGTGCGTATAATATGTATACGTACACTTAATGCCTACGTGCGGTAGGGATTAACAAAAAAAAAAAAAAAAAAAAAAAAAAAAAAAAAAAAAAAAAAAAAAAAAAAAAAAAAAAAAAAAACGCGATAGATGCTTAAGATATTGTAAAATTATTTGAAATGAAATAAATTTTAATGTGAAGAATTTGATAGTACATCAACATGCTTTTCTTNTACCCAGATTTGGATGGAATTTTTTTATTTTTATTTTTATTTAATTATTGGCACTTAAAATTTGTTTATCGCCGTACATATACTGTCAATATTGCAATGATCGTTTGTTACCACGACTACTCCTAGTTTGATACACGTGAGAGACCGTGTACAAAAAAACAAAAATTGTAAAATTACAGTTGACCGGTAGATGGAACGGGAGGTGGTCGCAGGTGAAATCGGCAAGCAGCGAAGCCGTTGTTAAAAAGCCCGAGCCGTCGATCGATTTGCCCGAAAGTGCGGATGTCGTCGTCATCGGTGAGTAAATTTTCTTTTTCAACCAAACTCACAGACAGCTATGATGATAAAATAATTAACGAACCCAATTGTACAAGTAACGTAACGCACGCTATATATATATATATATATATATATATAAATTTGCCTCTCTCTCCATATAATCACTCATCTCTGACCTTTACGTCTTATCGCCACCACACACGTGTACATTTTTATACATGTATAAAAATAACGATTAATTAAACTTTGGGCGTGGAGGTGGTGGGGTGGCAGGTTGCAGCGCGCTTTACCAATTGGCGAAGCAAGGCCTGCGAGCCGTGCTCCTGGAGCGCTCGAAGCTGACCTCGGGCACGACCTGGCACACCGCGGGCATGGTCTGGAGCCTCCGGCCCAGCGAAATCGAGATACAACTCCTGCGAGCCACCCAAGACACGATAGCCGAACTGGAGAACGAGACCGGGGACAACGTGGGCTGGACGAACAACGGGGGCCTATTTATCGCCCACAACGACGTCAGGATGGACGAGTACCGCCGGCTCGTCGACATGGGCAAGGTACTCGGGGTCGGGGCGCGACTAATCACACCCCACGAGGCCCGCGACCTCTTCCCCCTCGTGAGTCATTAAGTTTATACACGTTGTTGCAATTATTTCAACAAAAATGAAAAAACTACGAATGCGTCCTTGCAGCTCGATCCGGCGGCCTTTCGTGGTGCCATCCACTCGCCCAGGGACGGCTCCCTCGACCCGGCGATGCTAACGGCCGCTCTGAGCAAGTGCGCCCGCAGCCGAGGGGCCAAGTTGGTCGAGAACTGTCCAGTGACGCGCATCCTGACGGACGAGCGCACCTTCGGCTCGAGGCGGGTGAAGGGGGTGGAAACCGAGCACGGGATCGTGCGCACGAGTTGCGTGTTGGTCGCCAGCGGTGCTTGGTCGCGGAGCATAGCGCGAATGGCGAAGCTCGACGTGCCCCTTGTACCGATGAAACACGCGTACATCGTCACCGAGCCGATACCCGGGGCTGTGACTAGGGGCGCACCCAACGTGCGCGACCACGACTACAACATCTACATGAAGGTGCAGGCCGAGACTCTGCAGATCGGGGGCTACGAGGCGAACCCGATAATACTGCGCTGCGTGCCCCGGGACTTTAACTTTGGCCTGTACGAGCTCGATTGGAACGTATTCAACGCCCACCTCGAGTCCATGGTCAAGATCGTGCCCGAGCTCGCGACCACCGGTATCAAGTCGACCGTTTGCGGGCCCGAGAGCTTCACCCCCGATCACAAGCCGATCATGGGTACGTGTCCAATCGAACGTTTGATTGATCGAGAGATACGGTCGGATGATTATTATTCCTCTTTCCTTTTCAGGCGAGGACCCGCGCTGCTCGGGGTTTTTCTACTCTTGCGGCTACAACAGCGCCGGTATGATGTACAGCGGCGGCTGCGGCCAGACCATCGCCGACTGGATCGTTAACGGCAGACCAAAGGACCACGTGTTCCCCTACGACATTCGGAGGTTCGATCAAACATACATATTTTTCATTGTTTCCTTCCTACCATATTAAGTATCCACACTCACCGATGATCTGCCCCTTTTGAAGGTTCACGCCCGAGCAAGCGAGCGACATGGTCTGGGCTAACGAGAGATCACACGAGGCCTACGTCAAAAACTACTCCATCGTGTTTCCGAACGATCAGCCCCTCGGTGGAAGGAATTTCAAAACCAGCTCGTTCCACGATGTGAGTACACACACGTACCTGCTTATATATAATATGCATTAGCGTTGAAAAAAAGGAGAAAGACGAAGGAAATAAAAATACCTACACGTCTTTTTTGCAGTTCCTGGTTAAGGAGGGGGCAGTGATGGAGGAGAGGCAGGGGTGGGAGCGGCCGGGCTGGTTTTTAAAGGACGGGACAGCTCCGGTGCAACCGTACGACTACTACGGGAGCTACGGTACGACGAAAAACCCGAAAAACAGGTACGCCGATGTATTGGCCCAGGACCACACCTTCGACTACCCGGCCCATCACGACATAGTGAGTATTTGACACGAATGAGTCTTTTTTTCTGTCTTTTTTTTTCCTTAAATTGCTCGATTTTCATGTAGATACAAGAGGAAGCCCTCGCCTGCCGTAACAACGCGGTGCTCTTCGACATGTCGTACTTTGGTAAATTCTACCTCTGCGGGCCGGATGTGCAATTGGTGGCCGATTACCTGTTCACCGCGAAAACAGACTCCGACGTCGACAGGATCGTGTATACGTGCATGTTGAACGAACGCGGTGGCATCGAGGGCGATTGCACCGTCACGTGGATACTGCCCGGCTCGAGCGGAGTTGCCGATCCGATCTTCAAGGGCAAAGCCCTCTACGTTGGTCAGTTTCCTTTAATTTTATCGATTGTACTTTTTTTTTTTTTTTTCCTCATCGGACGTATATATATATATACTACTTGCAGTTTCCGGCGGTCTGTCGTCGTACCACACGTGGGCTCACATCCGCCGAGCCATCGCGAAAAAGGGCTTCAACGTCAGTCTGCACGACGCGACCCACCAAATGGGCATTTTGTCGCTCCAGGGACCCAACAGGTCAGCAATATACTTTAACTGTAAAATACAATATGGTATATACGTTATATTTGGAAATTTTTCTCGCGCAGCCAAAAAATACTGCAAAACGTGGTCGACAGCGACATAAGCGACGAGGCGTTTCCCTTCTCAACTTCGAAATTGATGCGGGCCAACGGCAAGTTGGTCCGAGCCTTTAGAATTAGTTTTGTGGGCGAGCTCGGTTACGAGCTGCACATTCCACTGCAGTCCTGCGAAAAAGTTTACCACGGGCTCGTGGAGCAAGGGAAACAAATGGATTTCAAGTTGGCCGGTTACAGGGCGCTCTACGGGCTTAGTTGCGAAAAGGGTCAGTTGTCACACCTGCTTTGCGGGAAAAAAAAAGATGTATGAAATGTTCTCCTTTATATCTTTATAGGCTACCATTTGTGGAATGCGGATTTGAGGTCGGACGATAATCCTATTGAGGCAAACTTGGGATTCACGTGTAGAAAAGATGGTGGGTACTTGGGTAGCGAAGCTGTTGAAAACTTGCGCAAAAACGGGGTCAAAAGGAAATTTGCCATTTTACATGTTAAAGAGTAAGTGTCGGCTGTGATGATTGTGGAAAAAGTGTGGAAATTATTATTATTATTATTTTTATTTTTTTTTTCATTTGCAGCAAAGTACCGTTGTGGGGTATGGAAACGGTTTATAGAAATAAAGAAATCGTTGGCTACTTGCGTAGAGCTGAATACGCTCCACATTTTGGATACAGTATTGGACACGCGTAAGTCACCACAAGGATTGATTGTACAATTTTTACCATTGGAAACTTTATTTAATATATACTTTCAGATACGTGAATCATCCCAATGACGATATTGTGACAAACGAGTTTCTAGAGTCTGGAGAGTACGAGGTCGAGGTGTTGGGCAAAATGCACCCAGCTGAAATATATTTAAAGAGTCCATTCGACCCCCAAAATAAAAGGCTGTTAAATCATTATGATCAATTGTAAAACTTTGTATTTTTATACGATTGTTATTTTTACACGCATTCCATGACAATTTTTTTATGCTTATGTACAAAGTCAATTTACTAACGATATTTATAGATATACTATTTTAAATGTACATAAATTAAATACAAAAACTTAATCGTGTAAAATAGTTTTTATTTAATGAAGAGTAAATGTTTTTAACATTATAACATTGTGTACAACTTTTTAAATAATTTTACAAATAAACCTTGAGAGAAAATCGCTGTTTCCTTTTTAAATCGTACTTGATAGGTTCGACTTTCTCCTGAAAATAACAGAATTGAAGAAATTCCGGAGCATTCATAGATAAGTTGATCGAATTGTCGATAAAATAGTCAATCTTCACTTTATTCGTTTTTAAGAAATGTTACGGCAGGTCCGATCGGCTACTGTTGGTGGTACCGATACCACCATGTTACTGCCCAATTGAAAAGTACCAGTAAATAATGAAAAAAATTTCTACTGTAAATTACTCGAAAAACCACATAAAAGGCGGTTACTTAAAAAAATTGATGTTTCGTATTGTTCTTCATTAACTGGAGCGAGTCATCTGGATGGTGTATATGGACGTACCTCTGACAACACCAAGTGTTTGCCGTCCGACCAGGTTGTTTTCACGATTGTGCTAACGGATTGGCATGTATCGTTACTGTAAGCAACCTCGTATCTGTAAGTGGTTTAAAATTTTTTGGAGCAACTGGCAATTTCTCCAATTGTTCTAGAGTATCAAAACCATCGATGACTCTGAAGAGAAAAAAATCCAAATCAAATTAACTTAATGTTAATCGTTTTTAGCTTAATTTTATCAATGTAAGTTTCTTACTTTCCAAAAAGAGTATACTTTAAATCCAAATGTGGCTGTGGGGCATACAAAATGAAAAATTGCGAACCATTCGTGTTTGGCCCATTATTAGCCATTGAAACAAGTCCTCTGGCATTGTGTTTTAATTCCTCTTTAAACTCATCCTCAAACTTTTTATTCCAAATAGATGTGCCACCTTTTCCTGTATTCGTTGGATCTCCAGTTTGAACAATAAATCCCTTGATGTTTCTATGGAATGTGCAGTTATTGTAATAATCTGATGCACAAAGTGCAAGGAAATTCTAGAAAATTTCAGAAAATTCAATTAAGTGCTGAAAGCGTTTTTTATTGAAAAAAAAAAAAAAAAAAACAAAAAAAAAATAGGTTCCTATAATTCACAACATCTATGTGTATACTAACTAGATAAGGTTAAGTAGGAAAATTATAACTATACTTGAAATTATCGTGATTAATAGCAATAAATGAGTAATTTAGAAAATACCTCGCATGCTTTTGGACACGACTCACAAAATAATTCTATTTTAATATCACCAACGTCTGTATGTAAAGTTACGCTCTGGAAAACAAATTATCTTGACATTAAACGAAAGCAGAAAAATAAAGAAATACGTAAAAATTTTTTACAATCAATACCATGGATTACCATTTTTTAAGTTTTATCACACTCTCATTGTCAGAAAATTCAAAAATTATTATTAAGTAAACAATTAACACGTATTGACATTTATTATTGCAGATATTTTATACAAACCAAATGTAAGTAATAATAGACGACCTCTCGACACTCTCGACAGTCTCGACTCTCGACCAGACTTACGATTTACGATTTACGATCTTACGATCTCGACTTCGATATGTCTAATCGAGTTCGAGTGTTCCATCGTACTCGCGGGAAACTCAAAAAACTTTGAAACTCGCAATTCGTGAATAAAGAACGAACACGTTTGTTGCACAAACCTAGATAGATAAGAGTATTCGAAAAAGAAGCAAAATGCTATTTGCTTTTTTTACAATTAGTAAAATGGCGTTGATAATGTTGATATCAACCCCTTCAGTACCTAAAAGAAAGGAAACAAAAGAAAAACGCGAAAAACAGGTAACTAGAATTTTTCGGCCTGAGCCCTGAGCCAAAGAGCGATCGCCAAAGAGCAACGGAAGTTGCAAGTGCCTTTTTAAGGTACCATTGATGCCGGCATTTTAAAATGAAGATTAATTTTTCGTATTATTACTCATAATGCGCATTAAAGTCATTGTATACGCACTTAAACTTATTTCCGTACAGTATACATGCAGAGATTAATTAATAGGGTGTATGGTATCATTATGGTGAGAACACCGAGAAAAAGTGACCGTTCTTTTTGTATTGATCGCAATGCAGGTGCTAGACATGAAGGTCCGATCTGTTGAACAAGTTCGGCGTAAGTACTTAACTCATATCCATTATCCACCCACCCCCAGCACCCCCCTGCGTTTTAGGTTATCCGTATAGAGCAATAAAACGAGCCTGTGGCGACGCGACTAGTGGCGAGAGCTCCCGATAAGAGTCGAGTCGAGAGAGAGTGTGTATGTGCCGCTGTGCGCCTCGAATCTCGCCATCTTGAGCAAGCGGAATCTGCGGAATTGCCGTGGCTGTGTATACACATACACTGCGTGAACCAGACAAAGACAGAAATAAGGACAGAAAGAGACAAGAGATAGTACCCCATTGTGTGTGTGTGTGTGTGTGTGTGTGTGTGTGCGGCAGAGCAGAGCACGACGACGACCCCGAGGAAAGTGAAGAGACTTCGTGGCGTGTTTAATAGGCGCGGCGCGTTGCGGCCTTTTTTTACAAGTTGAAGCAAAAATAATCAACGAGGTTTTTGTTGTTGCCGTTGTTGCAAGTTGCAAGAGGCCACACGCGCGCACACACGTTGTTGTATAAATAAGAACTGTAGACTGTATCACTGTAGTTACACGCGAAGAAAAAGGAGTCAGGTTTTCACACAAGTGCGAGATACATAGATCGAGAAAGAGAGCGGGGAGTGTACGTGTGTGTGTGCGTGTGCGGGTTTTTTTCACTGCGAGAGCGCCGAGAGCCCCAGAGAGCAGCGTGCACGCCGAGAGAGCGGCTGCAGGAAGAAAAAAAAATCCCTGTGGACGGTCAGCGCAGCAACATCCAAGTGTAAAATTGTGTGTTTACGTGTGTATGTGCAGTGCATCAGCGTCGAGCAGTTCACCTCTAGGAGAAGACGCGCGCTAGCGCCGCGTCGTCAAAAAGCCACACGCATAGGTATAACATATACACGCACCTGGTACTATAGCAGCAGTGCACAGAGCCAACGAAGCAGGTTATATAGTCACCAAGTCACCCAGAGATCATCGTAACCACGAGGGGTATACACCTATATACTTTCACACACAAGAGCATCGGATCATAGGTATCAGAGTGTAGGTGCAGTGTGCGCGTGATTCGTCGAGTGCGGGTGAGGATAACCCGGAGGCAAGCGTCTATCTATTTCTATACCTCGTTGGATTTGGGACTGACTCGAGGCCCCGATTTTCTGGAATCGTGAACCCATTTGGACGGACCAAGGTGAGTTAATCACGTCAACGCAGCCTTATCCTGCCAATCCTCTAGGTTCTCGTTGACCTCCCTCCCGCGACTCCTCTCTCTCCTCCTCTGTCTCTCCCTTTCATATAATCTAAAAGAGGTTCATGAACGCTTATCATCGTGTGAACTTTGGCCTGGCCATATACCTACAAATGGATCGCATGTTCTGAGCTCCGACACGCTGTAATAGAACCAGCAGGTGCTGCAATAGAGCTTCCTGCGCGTGTAAGGCCGATTTTTTTCTTTTTTTCTTCTGCGTCACGTTTCAAGTATGCTTGCAATCTCAAAGGAAAGGATAGGATATCATGATAAGTAATGCGCAAAAGTTTTCTACAGGCGACTCCTCTTTCGTTTGCTCTTTATAGGTAATTTGGAAGACTTCTAGCTTCCACGGCGACGTACGAAAAGCGCACACTCGTGCACGTCGTCCTGGTCATTCCCTGTGTGCGCACTGCACTTGGAGATGTATATACATATGTGTATATATCTATTTATCCCTGTCGGATTGATTCCCCGCGACGACTGGAATGTCCCCCCTTTGCTCCTTTTTCTTCCTCTTTTGTGTACACGTTACATGTACATGTATATGTGGGCAGTGTATATACAATACGTGTTCCGCTTCTGCTGCTTGCTCCATTCCATTCCCATTGCCGCTCTTTCGACATTCTTAGAATCTCTCTCTTGCTTGCCTCGTCCTTTTCCTATACTTCGCTCTCCTTGCTTTGAAATTTTTTTTTTCTTTTGTGCACTTCCTTTTGCTCCAATCCGTTGCTCCGCACTTATTTTTTACTCTTTGCTCGAGACGCGCATGCAAGAGTGTATTGAAGGGATACCTAGGCTGGAGCAAATAAACTCTCACACGCAGGTTAAAGTAGAGAGAGGGAGCAAAGGAGATGTGGAAATGACAAGGAAGACGGAGAGAAATACAGCTAGAGTATAGTAACTATATGTATATAGGGAATTAGGGAGGCCCCTTACGGAGCGTAAACGGAAGGAAGGAGACGAGTCGGAGGAACAAAGCTTGCCTGCTTATGTGCTTACGTGCTTACGTGTTTAGTTACAGTATACCTAGGTATATACGTATATGCATTTACAGACTTTGCAGGGCCAGCTCTCCCCGAGATTTCTTGTGGCGCGGAGAGAGAGACCTCGCGTCAGAGCGGCGGCGGCCAGCGAACTCTGCTCCGTCGGCATCACACACACACGCACGCACACCACCGACCTTGTCTCTCTCTCTCACTCTCTTTTTCTCTCCTTGCGGAGGCCGCCTGCACCGCGGATATCGCTGCTGCTTTTGTGTCTATATGGCTCGGCGCGGTATTTTACGTGCTTAACATTTTGCCTTGTAAGGGTAAACTTGCTCCGAAAGAAACAGCAGCAACAGGAATGGGATGAAAGAAAAAAAAAAAAAAAAAATTAGAGGCAAGCGCGCGACGCCCACGATGTGTCCTTCTATCCCTTCGGTTTACCGTATTCAATATACTCCCCCGCAATCCTCCAGACTCGCTTGTTCGTCCTTTACTTGTCAGAGGAGAGAAAGAGAAAAAACGGAGCCAAGATAGAAAAAAAAAAAAAAAATTAAGATGACAAGGAACGACGCGCAGAGATAGCGAGAATTGTTGTGGTGTGTGTATATATATGCGCGCTGGATGGGAT
The DNA here is from genome assembly GCF_000648655.2 of Copidosoma floridanum. The sequence continues at coordinate 1,077,094 of NW_019379523.1, read as the reverse complement.
TTCACGCTTCAATGGGTACCAATAATTATTTTTTTTCAATACCCGACCCTCCTCTTAAAAGTATACCCACTCATGTTCTCGCGGTGTAAGTATGGCGCATAGACACAGCTCTTTTCTCTACACCCGCACGCTCGCCGCGGTAGATAGATGTGCCATTGATGACCCTTTAAATTTTAAACGTATCAGAAACAGGAACAAGACCAATAGAAAGGGGGTCAAGCAAGAAAGAGAAAAAAGGGTCTGCTAGTGATGGTTTGTTTGTTTTCCCCTAACAATGTAATATATATCAAGGACGAAAATGACATGAATGACGATTAAATATAAAATTAAATTTAAACATCGGTCTAACGGTAATTAATAAGAGTTGTGTATCAATTCTGAGAATCTTAAATTCTAGTTTACTGGTGCTCTCAAAGCATCTATAGTACTGGACTCCTATTGTGCGATTGTGTTCGAAAGCTGATGTGTGTATGAAAAGAGACGAGATTACGAATACGAGTCATAGTAAACGACCTCATGTTACCTATCAGAGAGGTGCCGACGTCGTCGAAACCTTTTCTTTCTTTCGCTCATCGCCGGATTGGATTGCAGAAACTGCGTTACTTTTTCGCTCAGGGTATAATAATAATAATATACGCATATTCTTTGAATCGATCGAGGTTGCTTACAGAGTGATTTGCAGAGGTGTTGTTGAAAAATGTAGAAAATCACGCTACTCGTTCATGTTTGTCGTGTCCTGTGTCGCCGTTGTATTTTGGAGTCGTGGCAAAACTTGACGACACCTGGCTTCCCGCTGTTGTAGAAAGTATGCAAAACTTTTTACATTGCACCAATCAATTGAAATAAAAGTTCTTCTGTTGCTTCCTAACTTAGGTTATGTTTTACACGGTACAAACCGTTTATTTTTAGCTCCAATGTAAACTGTGCTCCAAAGTGTATGGTTGAAACATTCCAAAAGCCCACGAACCTTGTATTTGTATATATGTGTAGAGCTAATGAAATGATACATCTGCAAACTATGCTGAATGCTTTATTAATGTAACTTTTGTAAATGTAAATCTGCATCTTTTGTTTTCAGACAAAGGGTTCGTTCGTTGGGTCTGAGAAAGACTAAATGGTTGCCTGCAGACAGCATGTCTACTCTGTCGGGGATTGTGTCGAAGGGGGAGAAAGGAAAAACAAAGTACCAATCTATAGATATCAATAGTTTGTACACGTCAAGCAGGGTAAGTTTCACACATGGCCTCGTGTAGAAAAAGTATTGACATCTAATTCACGTGTGTTGCTGGTTTTAGGGAGAGTCTTCGGAACAGCAACAGCAGAAAAGCACAGTACCCCGCAAACATGGAATGCAAAGCTTGGGAAAGGTGCCCTCGGCGCGGCGACCACCTGCTAACCTGCCCAGTCTGAAAAGTGAAACCAACAGCAGCGATCCAGCTGTTAATATCGTACCGAGCGGCGGAAGCGGTTGGGCCACGACCAAGGACACTGCACCTACAACTAATACCGTAACAACCACCACCCCACCAGACAACACACCTGTAAGTTTTTTTAACAAAATTTGTATCCTGACGTTAATCAATGTTTGCAAAACTCACGGATCATTTGATTTTGCTTGCAGACCAACTCACCGGCACAATGCACGACAGGACCTCTTGCGTCTCTGACGCCACAACAGCATCCACCACTGCCAGGGCAACAGTCTCCACATCCGTTGGAAGCAGGAAACAAGTCATCATGGAGTGCGATTATGAGCAGATCAGGAGATGCTGGTTAGTTGAAATTTTCATCTCAATTTTTTTACTTTGGCTGCAGAAAAGTAATGTAATCTTCTTGATTAAGTTTTCAAGTTGACATTTGGATCCTGTATTGGTTTATAGGGCTAAAAAGAATACATCAATTTAATATTAATGCAACGTTTTCTATTAAAAAAAGCATTTATCAAGTTTAAAAAATTTTTGGTCAATAAGGGAGGAAGGAATTAACAATTTTCGGGAGTTGGAAAAAAAAAAATATAATACAGTGCGTTGTATGATGACAATTTAAAAAACCAACGAATAAAAAAAAATAACTGTGGCTACAGCAGTTGGTTACGCGGGCCTCGTCGAGTCAGGAAGAGCGCGAGGTACTGTTGGGATGAATTTCCTAGCCTATCAGTCCCCACAGTTCCAGCACGAATTCCCGAGCTTAAGCGGCGGTGGCGGCGGCGGACAGTCTTCTGCTTCCGCCTCCTCGGTCTCTGCTCAGCAGAGTCCGACCGGCCAACAGCAGCTAAACTCCTCCGCCACAGCGACAAACGCAATCTCGAGCGCTGTGCAGAGCAACCAATCCATGTTGCAGCAACAGTCTTATTCTTACAATCACACAGGTGGGCCATTCCGTGCTTGCCAACCATGTGTTGTTAGTTGTGCTGCTGTAGACATAGATTTGATGACAATTTTTCTTCTCGTTTCGTTTATTGCAAGACGTATATAATGTATGGCACTTTTTTTACCTCCTCGACCTTACTATCCACTATAGTTTATCGTTGTTTCGATGTTGTTTACTTTGTTGTTGGTTGTATTATGGTATTCAGAAAGGTATCGTATCCAACTCTGACATCTTGGGAACCTAATTTTTCTCAAATCAAAATCATAATATTTTTTCCGCTTCTGATTGTAGTTTTGTTTCAACAGTTGAAGCATTAATGGGAATGATGCTTTTTTATCATTCAGTAGGATATGCATCAATTAATGTCTTTTTTTTATATTTAGCTTTTTAACTTGTAGCGAATGTAATAGCGCATAGAATGTTGTCTATAATTATTTGATTACTCATGTGTTGATTTTTTTCAACCATACTATCAAAAGTTCTATAAATCATGCACCTATTACGTGATATTGATTAATTTTGTGTTTGCTGTGAGTTTTATCAGTGAATTAGTTTAATCACTATCGCACAAAAATAATTTGTTTTTATTAGTTTGTTGTTTAAACGTTGTCATGCAATCGTTTGAAAGTGTAACTAAACTGAATTTTACAACACAGGAGGTGGACCACCAGGTCAACAGCCACAACAAAATCGAGAAAACGCACAGTATGGCCCTGGTCCAAGTCTACGTCCACAAAGTAAGCATGAAAAATTGAAGTCAATTGAATGAATAAAGTCATGAAAATTCGCAAAGTATATTTTTTTAACATCGTTTGTTTGTTTGTCTGATTAGCCGAAGGAATCTGGGTGCAAGGTGGAAGCCGTATACCGGGCGGGGCAGGAGCCGGGGCAGCAGCAGGAACGGCCGGAGGTGGGAGTATTCCGGTGGGCCAGGGCCCCCTGCCTGGCCATGGCGGTCCAGGAGTTTCAGGTCCAGCCGAGATAGCCACTGGCGGACGACCGAACTTGGTCCAGTCGCCAGGCATGGTCTCGGCCCAGGGAGGCCAATATGACGGGCCAAACAACCAGGCCCGTCAGCCTGCAAATCAAGTCGGGCCGGACATGCATCACTACAGAGGAATCGTTCCTCCATTCGTGAGTATTTTTCGCTTTGTTTTTTTTTTGTTTTTTTTTTTTGGTTTTTTTTTTTTTTTTTTTTTAAACTTGAATTGTTAAATTTATCATCTATGCTCTTCCAGATGTTTAAAAGTAATAACTTCCAGGCCGGCAATTTTCCGGCACAGTTTCCAGCGAGTGGTATGCGTGCCCGCTTCGTTTACCCGGATCGGCCCCCTGGGCCGCAAACACGTCCGGAGCGCGAGCGTGCACCACCCATCGAAGAGGAAGTATCAGCAACGGCACCACTCAGACCAATCATCAAGGAAGAAGATTTGTCACGTATGGATGACATCTCACGCGACGCTGGCTGGACTGCCTCTGATGATATAGATTACAATCAGAAACTGACCTTTAGCGACGATGAGATGGAAAATGATGCATTGTCGTCAAGCGCCGCTAAAAAAGAGGATGTCAGGAAAGAACAGGACAAACAGGAAGACAAAGAGTTGAGTGCTCGAGACAAGGAGCACAAGGAGAGTAGCGGTCCCGGAAGAAACGAGCCTAGAGGGGATCTTAGAAATGAACCCAGGATTGAAGCTAGGAACGAACCTAGAAATGAACCCAGGAACGAGCCCAGGAATGATCACAGAAGTGACATGCAGGTACTGCGCTCGTGGAACAATCAGGGTCCGATGCCACGTGACTTTCGTGGAGCGCCTGGACCACTACCTCTCAACTACCCGCTTCAGCAATCAATCAGACCCAACCCCTTCAGAGGTTAGTTTATTTCTTACTTAACACAAATACTTCTGATAATTGTAACTGTGTTTTGTTTTACTCATCGATTAATTTTTTGTTGCCCAGATCAAGACGAAGAGCTTTACAATCAGCGCCGTCGTGAGCAAGTCAACGAGAAAATTATTTCTGCTGTTGAACGTGCCCGTCAGCGCAAAGAAGACGAAGAGAAGCGCTTCCAAGAATCGACCAAGCAAGCTGCGGCCAAAAAGCTCCAAGATCTAGAGAATAAAATGAAAGAGAAGAATAAGATAAAAGAAAAGGAAGAGGAACACCAGAGCGGTCAATCTCACGACGCAAGTAGCAAGTCTGGATCAGGCTCTGCATCCACGACGCCCTCAACCATCATACCCATACCTGACTGGGAACGGGAGCGTGAGGCCCGTGAAACGCGCGAACGTTCACGCACCTTGTCCTCTGAGGGAGGAGCTAGCAAGGATATGGAGGGTCAGAAGGGAGGCCGCGATCAAGTGACAAGTGAGTTCCGCCAGATTGACCGTCCCTCTTTCGTGCGCCAGCAGCAGCAGGTCGCCGAGCAGTCGTCCTCATCACTGCCTTCCGGCGGCCCTGGCACGGGTAATAGCCGCGATCGCGATCAGTGGGACACGAGGGAGCCTGCCTTCTCTCGACAGTTTCAAAGTAATCTACCGCCGAGATTCCAAAAACAGCAGGCCGAGAGAAGCAATGCCAGCGTTTCTGGGGCTCCCAATAACAGGCTGTCTCCCAGCGCTGAGCGCTCCCAGCCAGTTTCATTTTCTCAACAATATGACCCCAGTAGATGGGCTCATAACCATTCCAACTCATTGAGTATGTTTCATTCAGTGCTATAACCTTACGCTGTATTTTATGTGTGTGCTTGTATGTAACCTATTACAAGTAATTTCCACTTCTCCCAACAATTGCATCCAGAACAACCACCGTAATCTCCACCATACTTATCTGTAAAACCTTACTTCATGCATCATTGAAATTCTTTTTATTTGCCAATAATGCTTACTGGTATCGTAGATGCAACCCTCATCAACAGCTTATCCTACTTTTTTTCAGGGTACAATATTTCGAGCGGTTTTTATTTAATTTGGTGCTGCTTGTCGACACGATTTTTACACCTTGCACTTCTCATTCCCATGACTACTCTATTTAGAAATTTAGATGGCTGCTATATTTAAGTTGTCAAATATTCATATGTAATTGAGTTGGCTACATTCGAGAAGTTGAGTGATTAATTTTGATGAAGCTGAGGATTTGGCTGATTGAAAATTCATCCATCAAACTTCTTTACTGTTAATCCAATTCATTAAACAGTTAAATTAATTTTATCCAATGCTATGTATCTTTTTGTCTTTTTGAATAGGTAAATCTGTTCCACCGCGTCGGGTACGAGCAGATTCGGATGTATCTGGACCGCTCGACGATGACGTCAGACCAAGTCCACGTGGTCCGCCTCTACGCAGCTCCGATGATCGACACCGGCACCTGAGCCATCGCGGCAGGCAAGGATCTGACGGTTACTACGATGATTATCCACGTCGGGGTGGTGACCGCTACAAGGATTATGAATACGAAGATAGGCACGGAAGAGACGGTGGCAGCTGGGGTGATCATAGCGAGCGTCGTGGATACGATGACAAGCTTGATGGTCGAGACCTGAGAGAAGCAAGAGACCGAGATCTCAGAGATCGCGACTCAAGGGATTCGAGAGATATCAGAGATCTACGTGACAGAGATGCGAGGGATTTGCGCGACAGAGACTCGAGAGACGGAAGGGACTTGAGAGATCGAGATTCAAGAGATTCAAGAGATACTAGAGATACTAGAGATACAAGAGATTCAAGGGATTCAAGGGATTCCAGAGATTCCAGAGATTCAAGAGAATCAAGAGAATCAAGAGACACGAGAGATACAAGAGACATGAGGGACTTGAGAGACAGAGAACCAAGAGACCTCCGAGATCGAGACGTTAGAGAGTATAAGGTAAGTTTCTCGTTGAAAATGATAGCGAAGAAATAAAAATTCCAACATCAAACACGCTTATTGTTTGTTTAGAACCAAGACTCATTTGAAGACCAACCATCTCAGCATAGCCGCGAAATCACGAGCAGCGCTCCTGCTGGGCCCGAATGGCGCGAGGAGCAGCGACGTGGTGATCTCCGCTCGCACGACGAGCGACCTACGATCGACAGTAACCGTCGCAGCGGTGACGTGCCACGTTCCATCGACGATCAGCGGCCCCAGCGTCCAGACTCCCGTGACAGTCGTGCCTCTCGCGAATCCAGGACATCGCTGCGTGCCATCGACGACGACGGCTTCCACAAGTCGCCGCGCGATAGCATCACCACTGGCTCCTGGGCCAACGACTTTTCCGATTACGAAGAGTCCTCGTCCGTGAGCACGAAAAAGTCGCAACGCGATATTTTTCGCGAGGAGAACCGAGAGCGTGACCGCGATCGCATCAGAGGTCGGGACCGGGATGACGTACCGCTACCACCACGCGACCGCCGTCAACCGCCTGGCCCGATAACCAAAAGTAAACTTGATCAAGAGGAGCTGAAACGCGACGTCACCTCGCTAAAACGCTCTAGCCTTGACGAAAAGAAGGACAGCCCTAAAGACCTTGGCAACGAGAAGAAGGAAAGCGAGGCCTGGACCCGCAAGCCCGAGCGCACGCTCGAAAGTGGCAAGCGCGAGATTGACAGTTCGGTCGGCAAGTCTTCGTGGGCCGATGCCGTCTCACCTAGCTTTGAGAAGGAAGAAGAGGAGAAGCGTGCTCCCCTGGACTCGCAGCACGACGATGACAAGAAAAAAATCAGTGACCTCAAACAGAGTATCGAGAAGCTGAGCATCGACAGCAATAAGCGAGCCAGCAGCGATCTTGATCATGACGTTGACAAGGATGATCTGAAAGACGACAAGCGTGACAAGAACGCCCGTAACCGTGCCAGCAGCGGCAGTAGAAGCTCCCGTGGACCCCGTGGTAGCGAGCCGCGTGGATCAAGGCAGTGGGGAGGCGGAGGCAGCGGTGTTGCTGATCGTGCTGGAGGTGCCTTCGGCAGTGGGTATAACCAACGCTGGCGCGGTCCCGAGATTCCTGTCAGAGGACGCCGTTCCAGCGCCAGGTCTATGGGAGGAAGATCGGGCAAGGGCGCTGGTAACTACGAGCGCACCGATTCCGACGAACAGAGCGGCGAGGAGCTGATTTCTGGTACCAACGAGTCCGGAAAGGACGAGAGAAGACCAGTATCCGCCAGATCGCCCAAGCTGTCTGCTCCCAAGGGCGAAAAGGACGAGCGCAATCGCAGCGCCGCAATCTCGAGAAAAGACGAACAGTCTAGAGGCGGCTTGAGTCAAGCGGGAGCCGGAGGCTCGTCATCCGGAACGGGTGATTTCAATGCGCCACGAGGCGAGAAGAAGGGTGGAGGCGAGCGTGGTAGTGAGTACGATGTTCGCGGATCCGGACGATCAAATCGCGATGGCTTTGCCCCACTGGGCGAGCCGTCGCGTCGCGGTCGTGGTGGATTTCGCAATAATCGGGGAGCTCCTCCACCACCTGCCGTCGGGGGCACCGCCAGTGGGCGTATCGAGGGTTATGGGCCTCCCCCCAGCAAGAGCCCCTTTTCCTCGGAGAGATCAGACGATATCAAGCATCCGGGTGGAGTGCAGCAGCATTCCTCGACGCCCACACCCTCTGAGCACGAGGATGCAGGAAACGTCAACAGCCAGTCCGAGTCCACCGATGACAAGATTATCGCCAAACAGCAGGCACTTAATGCCGGAATTACTGGCAGGCATGCGAAATCGCCAAATCAGATGAACGCTAACCACGCTGGTGAAATGCTTAAAAAGAAGGATTCTAGGGCCAAGAGAACAAGGAGTGGCAGCAGAAGAGGCAGAGGAGGCAGAAACGCCGCCAACGCTCAAAATAAACTCAACAACGACGTTGGCAACGAGGATTGGGAGACTACCTCGGAGAACAGCGAGGAACACCCCGATGACAAGAAAGACGGTGGTCATGGGCTGCGATCCAAGCCTTTTGGTGGTCGAGGGGAGCGTCAAGGTGCCAACTCAATGGCCAACAACGCGCAGCACCCTAAAGAATCAAGAGAGCCACGAGGAAACAGAGGCGATCGAGGTGATCGTGGTGATCGAGGTGATCGAGGTGATCGAGGTGATCGAGGTGACCGAGGTGATCGGAATGATCGAGGGGACAAAGGCATCAAGTCCAATTTACAGTCCAACCGTGGATTGGGCTTGGAAAAGAGCCGCAACGTTCAAAATGCAGAACGAGGTGGAAACAAGGAAGGCTCCCAGCGTAATCACCACATAGGTAACATCCCTCCCCTGATGCAAAACTCTCAGGCTCAAAACGGCCGACCGAGAAGCCAAATCTCACTCAACAGCGGTCCAACATCGAACATCAAGTCTCTCATGAACAAGGAAACTACGGTCAACAGAATCGACGAGATCAAGCTGAACGATCCTACCCTGGTGAACCAGGCGCTGAACGATATTAATATCGGCAAGTCCTTGCCAAAGGACAAGCGTGGGTGCAATGCCGTTGACGTGGATGTCGACGGTAACTACGTGGGCGGAGATGATGGTGCAAACATGGGCGACGACAAGATCGACGCTGATGGATTCCAGGAAGTGCGCTCCAAGAAAAATGTCAAAGACTCGAGTCGTCAGCAACAACAGAGAGACGAGCAGTCTGGTTCGAAATCCGGACGCCGCGACCGTGACAAAGATCGCGTCGAACGCGACCGATCCAAATCCAAGGCAAACGGACCCCAGTCACAGCAGCAGGCATCAAACATCCCGCCACTGCTCGGTCAGCCCATCAGCCAACCCGGAACTGGCGTGCCGCCCAAGCAGTACGGCGGTGATCGCGACCGTGACCGTGACCGTGACCGTGAACGTGATCGTGAGCGTGATCGTGACCGCGACCGCGACCGAGCTGGTCGCCAGAAGCTCGCGCCCCGCTTCCAGAAGCAGAAACAACAGAAGCTCCTGCAACAGCAAGCTGTTGGTGGAATCGAGTCTGGGGAGTCCGGCGCTACTGGTAAGCCTCAAAACCAGCTAGCGAATGCAATTAAAGACGGCGCGGCCCCTCCTCCTCCTCCTACCGTCAATGCTTGGGATAAACCTTTCACAGGTGGATCCTCGAGCCGCTCGCCGCCTTCGCCCGCTGTCGCTGCAGCCTCGGCCGATGCGCAGCTGGTGTCAGGGCTCACGGTATCTGGACAGCAGCAACAGGCTGGCGCTGAGCACGAGGCATCTGGTCAGCCTGACTCGCAGCAGACGGTTGTGAGTCAGCGAAACTCTCCCAGCTGCAGCGAAAAACACCCCGGCAGCTCCAAACCCAAGGATTCGTGTACTGGCCCGGACAAGAACAGCAGCCAGGAGTCCACCAAGCCCGTGCAGACGCTCATCTTTGAAAACACCAACTTCTCCAAAAACAGCAAGACCAATGTCGGCTCGACTGGCGACATGGCCATCAAGTCCAAGTACTCCAACCACATCAAGACCCAGTCGAGGGACAAGCGCCCGAGTGACATCGAGGACGACGGTGCGCAGATGCAACAGCAGCAGGTTCTTTCGGCCGCCTTCTCCAGCAAGCCAAACGAGCTTATGAAGGAGAAGCTGCCACCCCAGCAGCAACAACAGCAGGAGCCTATCCAGATGCCGTTGTCCTTCAATAGCAAAGAGGACAACGTGGATATGAAGTTGGACTTTACATTCGATTCCGATCTGTCGCAGCTCACCGAGGATAAGAGCAAGAATCTGGGCATGCCTCGGTCGATGCACATCACCGCGGCTCAGAGCACCATCTCACCTTCAACAGCCGAGCTGAACATGAAAATCGCCTCGGTCAAGAAAGTCTGGGAAAATGCCCCGCCAATGCCTACTGTGGTGGAACATGAGGTCGATGGCAACGTCGTCAGCGCGGCTAATAGTTTCCCGCAAGCTTTCGAGAGCAATGAAGTTGACGACGGATATAGCCATCAGCAATACAACCAGGCTAATATGAAGGGTGAAATCGCCACTTCGACAAACGTGTGCAAGGTAATATGTTTGTTGCATAAAAATTTTTAATATTACACGTATGTAGATACATGGATGGCCAGGTGCTTGTTTTCTACACGCTTTCGTTTGATGAAAAGAATCCACCTTTTGTCACATCAATCACAATGATATTTATTCAATTGCAAACGCCGTTTTAATATTTCGAAATATCGCCGTAAAGTTTTTCGCCAACACAAAATTTTAATGCCTCGATGTTGTGTGATAATATAATACATAGAGTTTACAATATTTGCATAATTAACAGAGAAAGAGAGAGAAAAAAAGTTGCTTAACTAAAAACACGCTCATGTATCACGTACCATGCATGCCAATCATATTTTTGTCCAACTCCTTCATCGTTGAATTCAAAGAGATTTTATCAAATTTTCATCCGAAACAGTGTTTCGATTTGAAAATTCGTTGTCTCGAGTTTAACGCTGACAGCGGGTTGATTAATATAAAAATCAATATCGCTGTTCATTTGTCCCGTGTGGGAAAGACTCTGACTCTTTGCCTGATGCGCAGCTGGTTCCCCCGCAGGTGAAGCCGCAGCAACAGTCGTCGGGTGGCGGCGGTGCCCAGCCCGGCTCCTCGGTTCCCGGACCTAGTCCTATCGGACCCGGCCAGAGTCCTATCGGCCACCCACCGGCGAGCCTTCAGGGACCCCTTAGCCCTCCACCTTTCAATTCTACCGGCCAGCCCTCGCACATCAATTATCAGGTTAACATCGACGAGCGATTCTCGCGTTATACCTTTTCTTTTCTTGTTTTGTTTTGTTTTTTGTTGTTTTTTTGGTTTTTTTTTTTTTTTTCCATCCAAAGCTCTACATGTTTCCAACAACCATGCGTACGTTACCGCATGTACTTATGAGTTTAAACGTTTTATGCGCAGTACCCCGGCTCGCAAGCTGCAGCAGCACAGTACGGCAGTATGTCGGCTATTCCATCGCCACCAGCTGTTTTGTTTAACACCGGCTCGGGACAATTGCCCGCCCAGGCAGGTGGACTCTACGGCGCTTTCCAGTTGGACCAAAGCCGATCGCCTTTCTCACAGTATCCGCCTTACGCTGCTGCTTCCCTGCAAAGCTCCTTCAACCAGCAGAACATGTATCTCCAGCAGGCACCTCCGCCGCACGCTCCGAATGCACCAGCTGCTGATATTTATCAGAGCAACTTGTCGCAATATAGACTTGTATGTGTTTCTTTAAATTGCTATTCGCCATATTGAGGATTACTTTTATTGCCGACTATTGATTTCATTTTTTTTTCTTTTTTGATAGACCGCTGCCGCCGCCGCACCTCAATTTGGACAGAATCAACAGTTGAGCAATAATCCCAATACCGTACTTATTAGTTCGTCATCCAATTCCCTGATGTCGGCCAGTGTCAAGCCATCATCGCAACCAATCGGTGCTATAGGCACAAAGGCTCAACATTTCCAGGCACCATCGGCTCCACAACCAAATCAAGTATGTCATTGAAGTTGCATTAATTTTTTTTTTCTCGATCCAAAGCAGCCTGTTTTTGTTGTGACAATGCTAAGTTTGCATATATTCTTTTCAGGTGACATACATTCCGTACGACCCAAATCAGGTTTTGGGAGTAAGTGGTAGTTACATCAATAACTCGCAGCTCGTGCAGAGACCAGGACACAATGTCCAACCGTCAGCTAGCAGTTATTACAACGCTGCTTCTGCTGGTAAGATATCTTTTGAGATAAGATTTGAAAACGTTCGACATCTTTTGTCAATTCATACTTTATTTTTAATTTATTTTTCTCCACAGATGTATTTTCCGGCTCACAAACGGGGTTCTACCAAGGTGGTGCGACACAGCAGACCGGAGCTCACTACGGACTGCAGGGGTTTGGCCAACACAGCCAAAACCTGGCTACTGGTAACGCGGCTCCCGTCGGCTTGCAAAACTTTGGCTCGCAATTTTTGTCTGGCTCAGGACTGCAGTTGGCAGCTGCTGCTCAACAGTATCGCAATCCCACGGGTGGACTGCCGGGCCCAGCTAATGCAGCAGCCAATTTTTTAAATAAGCATCAACAGCAGGAACAACCCCGTCAACTTAAAAGCCCATCTGGAAATCAGCAGGACGTATTAGCCTCGGTCTTTAGCTCAAGTGAGTTTATTTCTTGGATCTAACCTGATTAATAAAACAAACTTTTTTGGGCCGATTTTTATAATTAAAATTTTTATTTTAGCATCCCCAAAATCAAGGAAACAGCAATCGTCATCGCAGCAGCCCCAACAAAATCAAACTCCACATCACAAATTTCAGCAATATCAGGGTGTCGGGCAATCCACTCTGGTAAGCAACTACAACACAAACTACGTAAGTATCTTTTTTTTATTTATTGACAATTCATTGATTAGTGCATTGTTCACTACCAACGACTTATTTGTCATTCGGATTGAAACAAGTAACAGTTCACTACTAACAATCTCATTCTTCTTTTTGATACAATACTGACCAAACAAACATTACAGCAACAGAATGTGCGTGGCATAGGAATGCCACCACGTGGTGGTATACAGCCGTCACAGCAGCGTTATCCGCCGCCGATTCAACGGCCTGTCGTACCTTTTCCACCGGGCCACAATCCCAACAACTCACAGCAGGGCCAGCAACAGCAGCAGCAGCAACAGCAAAATTGTATGCCCAATCAGCAGCAACAGTCGCAGATGAATCGTCACAGACCCAATATTCATCAGCAACAGCAACGCAACATGAAAATGCAGCAGCAGTACTATTCTGGACAAAGTGAGATCTAGTGACCTTTTTGTTCTCTTGCAATTACGAATCGTTTATTTGTAAGATTATTCTAATTTGATTAAATAAAGTTACTCAGTATTTATATTTCTAACTTTGTCGTTATTCTTTCAAAATTTTTACATTTTTCTCTTCTTGATTTAATTATTAATTGACCCTGTAAAATCATTGCTTTTGAAAATTCATCAGAGTAACGTATTCATAAATAAACGATTCAAAAGAATGGATAGTATATTTTTTGAGAAATTAAAAGTTAATCATTCTTAATTTAATGTCAACACAGGCAATGTAAAGATGGATCCTAATGACAAGGTGGATGCACACAACGATAAAATTTCTGACGGTAATGCCGGAAATCAGGTGGGTGGAAACAAGAATATTGTGAATCCCTCGGAAGGTGAAATCAAGGAAGAAGTAGCTGTTCAAAATGAATAAATAAATAAGCCGTTATTACAAGGCTTTTTATCTTGCGTTTAATCATACAAATAAATATAAATCTTCAATTATCGAAACAACACGATAATCAATTCTAAAATACATTACTGGACTCGACTGTAAAAAAAAAGAATTCTTGGATTTGAAAAAAATTCATCTTGCGTCTTGATGACAACGTTCGTGCATGTATGGAAAGTGGGCGATATCAATTGATTATTGCCTCATCTTAAACAAAGTAGATAACTTGAGAATACGCATACCGATTTTATTGATCGAATGCCCATAGAAAGTAACAATTATGTTGAACTTGAAAACGATAAAGGGAGTTAATTTTTTTTCGGTCGCTTGACGATACTAAACTGATGTTTTTACGTCGTTTCAAAATAATATTATAAAGCAGGCCGCCCCTCCCCCCTCTAACGTTTAAAAAAAAGACATTTCAAGTTTGCGGTTCATGCATGCAACGAAAAATCACAAACTTCATACCACCTGATGCAGTGAATATAAATTATCCTGCCTGGATATTGAAATGTGAAACAAAAAAATTCAACAACTTGGACGTTAATTTTTAGAATAACAAAAAAGCTATATAGCGATGCTAAACACTATTCAACAAGTTACGCGCGAAGCAACCTTAAATAAAAGAAAAAGTGCTTAAAGTGTATTTTTTTCTTTCTTTAAGCATGGAATGACTCCACAAGACTGTCTATTACTTTGTTTGTTGAGAGAAAAAAATGCACGCGTAAATAAATTGAACTTTAGAGTAAAAATCTGTGATGGGGTCGCTACTCTGTATGGCTTTGGACTAAAGATAGAAAAACAAAAAGTAATTATTCAACAGTATCATCGATAATTGACCTCACCCTTTGCACAGGTTACGATTTATATTTCACCATTTATAAAGCTGTGGAATCTTTCGAAGTACTAACTGACCATTATTGTTATTAGCATTTTTATCATTATTATTGCCAAAGCTGAAAAAAGTATATAGTCTACAAAAATAATGAAGTAAATAATTGTACATTTTTTCCGTTGTCGTTTTTTTTCAAATCATTGTTGTAATTATACAAAAATAATTAGTAAATGGCAAATTTTACATTCAATCATAACAAAATCCCATGATTGCACAGTTTTTATTGAATTGGGCATAAGCGACCGTACCATAGCCTTCGATAAAAATTCAAAACCAGCGCATCTGCATGTCGACTAGAGACTGTTTCCTTTTCTTTTCTCAAAGTATGACATATACTGCCAGTCGTTTCGGCGACATCTAATATGAATGTTTTTTCACAATAAATAATTATAATTGAGAAAAAAAAAAACATGAGAAAAGAAAATGGACGTCGCGGAGTCGTAATTTCTATTAATAAAAATATTTGAAATCTAAATATATATGTACCAGTGGTATCACACAGACATCACCGTTGTACGTCTTCATGTATGAATAATAATATAATAATAAAAAAAATCTTATTATTACCTGGACTTGTCAAACAAATACTGTGGATGGTATGGTATCATAGTAACCCGAAACGTGTATATGTAATGTGCGTGACATGAATATAAATCAGCTATGCTATGTTATATTTTAGCGGTTTGTGTGGTCGACGTCATTCGTATCGTTCTTGCAAGTAAAAAATATACGTGTATCGTCTTGCTCAATTGCATCGCGATCTCGAGTGAACGAGAAAGATAAAAAGTTAGCAGAAAATTTAGTTTGTTTTCATGCTATACTAGAAACTGTTATAAAATTATTGATGATAATCATTAAAAGAATTTTCTTCCTCATTTCTTTGCACGTTGACACATCGAGCGGACAAAAACTGTCCTTGCTTAAATGATGCAAAAACACGTAATCGATCCAAAACGCAGCAAAAAGATGGCAAAAGTTACTTGGTATTTAAGGAAATTATAAAATTGAACAAAAAAGTCTACCTAGTGTTTAGATGCGTCGTGTGGTGTAAGGTAATACACATGTATACTGCCTCTTTTTTCAGCTACAAGATAAATTGTATGTTCAAGGCACGTAAGACGGGCATCGGTGCCGGGGTCTGTTCTTTAATTTTCCTCCGTTTTCTTGTTTGTTTGTTTGTTTTCAATTAAATCAAAGACTGGCTAACTCTTGACAATGTTTGGTATTCGAAACAGCGAGCTTCATTTATCCAATAAACAATGTAAGCCGAGGGACAGAGCAAGTAATCTCTCGAGCTGCGAATCAATTTTTTTTTTTTTTTTTCTATTGTAACCTAATTTAATTTTATTGTTAAAAAACGTACAGTTAACGTGTCCAGTGATAATTGGCGGGAGGAAACAAAAGGGACGAGTTCACTCGACTCTCTGACCGAACGAATTGTCACTGAGACGTACAATACGTGTCCTGTAGATATTGTTTTACTCAAAAGACTGAACATTGCGTGTCCTTAAACGGTAAAAATAAAGCGATAAATAATAGGAGTAACAAATGTTTAATAATGTAAAATGAACCTATTTAGCCTACTATAGTCTTTGTTTACGTAAGTTATAATAAACGTGATGAACAGCCAGCGCGTCGAGAGATGCTCCGTTGATAAACGCCAAAAAAAAAGTAACAAATCGAAAACGGAAAAATATACGTCCGAGTTTCAGTGGAAAATAAGGAAGAACATTTAAAGGCGATAAAGACAGACCCTTGAGACCCACCCCCCTTCAGTGCCTGTGTATGACTTTTATCTGTGCCTCTGAGCTGCGTGCTTTACTTGAAAACATTTGCATTCTTTTTAATGATAATCGGATCAAATGTTAACAAATACGTACATGTACGAAAAAAAGCAGCAGTAAAGTTTTGTCGAGAAAATTGCTAAAGAACTCTACAATGCACACACACGCGCGCGCGTCAACACATCGGTACATGAAAATTAAGAAGAGCAAGCACCTTAAGACATTTTTATTTTTTCCTTTACTTAGCCAAGTCTCGACTAAACGTAATAAAACTAGAGGAGCAAAAGATAAGAAATAGATGTTTTTTTTTCTTCTTTTATTTTAATTAATTATTAGTAATAAAATAATAATCAGTATCGTTACATGTGGCGCGGGAACGTCGATGTGACTGTCGTTGCTCTCATTGTTTCAAATTCTAGCGCCGCTACTGTACACGGTCCTTCCTCTGTATCCATTTTACGTTTGTATTATTTGTAAAACTCTCTTACGTTATATATTGTTTCATCTTTACTTATAATATTTACTATACAATTACTGCTATTATTATATTACACATAAATATTGTATCTCTATTATTTTACTTTTTTTTTTTTTCTTTTTTTTTATATCTCTGCATCCGAAAAGTTTTTGTGTAAAGCGTAAACATACGTAAAGTTAGAGAGGAAAATCGCATGATTGTATAATTATAAAGATGAATTGAGAATGCGAGAATTAAATAAAGTTTATGGTCTGGAACGCGATGTGTAACATGTCGATGCAACAGTTTTATCAGTTTTTCGAGGTATAAACGATATACAGTTGGATCGATTTATAGATGAAGTGAAAAAAAAAAATTCTATTATTGGTTTTTTGTAAGACTTTCTTTTGATTGTGCACCATTTTTTTTTTTTTCACCTTAATATTCATTGTCATTATACTCTTATACTTTGTTATCAAAATTATTATGTCTCCTATTGGGACGAGAGGCAATAAATAAATTTAACAAATGAAAGTTTCAATTTGTGTGTGTTGATAAGAAGGGAAAAAAGTCTAGTTTATGGTTTAACACTGTAGATATTTATGTGGTAAACATTCGCGAGGTATTTTTCATGTACAAGAAAAATCAGTGTTGATTTAATAAATAATAAAGAAATTGTATCTGAATTGTGTAAAACAGATGAGGAAATGGTCTAAAAAAAAAAAAAAAAAAAAAAGGATAAATATGTGTAAGGATTTAAGAGAATAAGCATGCGTATATTAATAAAACTTCATCGAAAATAAATCAGTTTATCGTATCAATTATTTAGATTTAACGACAAATTTAAATAAAAGCAAAGCAAATCAACTACTGACGAATCCATAGAAATAAATATGCTGGTTTTTCATTCGAAAAACAATTTGTAATCCTCTCGTGTGATTCAAGCATTCAAGGCACTGCTGCTACTCTATAAATATCAATAATTCTTACTTAAAAAAAGGGGGATGAATACGTTACAATACGTAAGAGAAATAAAAAAAATTTGGCTTCAGGGTGAAAGTACTAGAAAAAGATCTCGAGCTTCTACGATAGACTTGGAATTTTCTTACTTATTGCAAATGAAAAGTTCAATTCGATTCAATAGTTGTTTTTTACTATAACAAATAAAACAAAATTCTTTTATAGAAAGAAACGGATATTCAATTATTTCAACCGAAAATTCAACTGACACCGCCACATCTTCTTAACTTTTGTTACATAAGCCGTGCATATACCAGCATTGTGGATGTTTGATCAAGTAGATCCGGGAAGAAATAAATATGCACAAAAAAGTTAGAACGATTAACTGCATTTGGAATAGAACCAAAGAAATGTCGATCAGGTGGAAGGAAGATGTAAAAAAAAAAAAAAAAAAAACAATAATTACTATTTCCGTTACTTTTCAATAAATGTCCGTCTATCGATTGTTTCCTTGAGATCAGATTTTTTTAGTTTAATAATTAAGTATTACCTTTTTCAATGTATATACGTAAATGTTCATAAAGATTTATTGATCTTAGACTAGATTAATTATTCGTTATAATATACCTTTTCATTTTTTTTTACTTAATAGTTCTAGTACTTGATAGTTGTTTTACTTGTAGTTTTTGAAAAATAGTTTAAAAATAATATTTTTATCGGTTAAGTAAAGAATGTATGTACTTTTTTTTTCATTATGAATAATTTTATTTTACCATTTAATTTTGCTGGTTTTCGTTCGACATTTGCCATAATTGACACAAAATTAAATGTGAAAAGTTGTTTCAAAATATTTTAATTAATATTTACACACAATATAATTGTGTTTTGATGTTTTTTTATAAATAATTAAGACAATTTCAAATCTCTTTTGAAATGAAAACTACCCCGCCGGTCACATGGAGCATATGCAATGTCCGCAATTCGCTCCGAGCCGATACAGAGGTTGCGCCCCCTCTAGCCAAAATCAGGCAACATTTCTTGCATGTAAGCAAACGGTTTAGAACATACATACATGCGTATAGCTGCTTGTGATTGGCTGAATAAGACAGCAGGAGAGGATCGTCGTTCTCTCTCTAGCTTGCCAAGTGCCAATCACAAGCAGCTGTACGTATGTATATATGTTCTAAACCGTTTGTTTACACGCAAGAAATGTTGCCTGATTTTGGCTAGAGGAGGCGCAACCTCTGTATCGGTTCGGAGCGAATAGTCACTTGAGCTCATATAACAATAAGAGTGAGATCCAATGGTCCAGTCCAGTTTAGTCTGGTAGAATCATCCAATCCTAGGCAGCCATTACCTACGCTTGTTTTTGCAAGAAAAACAGCGGGACTACGACATCATATCAAAAACAAATGAGTGATATTGGACCACGTGGTTAGTTTCTATACATATTGTATATATGTGTTTTTGAAGTTGATGTTGTCATTGTCAAGCCTCTTCTAACCTATAAAAACTACTTATTCATCATCACTTTTTTAAACATTATTGTAAATAGAATTTAGAGGTTATTTCAAGTGATTTCGGTACATAAACTGTAAATAAAACTATTTGATTGTTTGAGTAGACGAGGAATCATCAAATACAACGATTCATAAAATTTGACAAAGCTTTCACTGTGTTAGATGTCAAATTATCTTTACATTGAAAGGTAAGGTTACTTGTAGATATAGAAAATACGTTAAAAAATCGGAAAACCTCAAAGTTCCGGCTTTTATTAATACTTGCACGTTTTTTGTTTAGGTGGTCGTAGCCAAGTTACATTGTTTGTTGAAAAATGGACATTCCTAAGCCAAATTCAATTCAAACGGTTAACGTTGAAGATGAACTTCATCCAACATCATTGATCGTTATAAATGGAAAGTCTACAAAGGCTGTAGAATTAATAGTTTATTTTCGAGACACAACTACAAGGCATAGGTACTTCAGACGATTGACAAGGAACCAAAGACATGTGAATTTCCATTCAACCAAATCAACGAAATCATGATCAAGTGATTATACATTTTTTTGCAATTCAACATGTTTAGTACAAAGGCTGTTAATTTAGTAACTTAAGAAAAGTACAAATATTGTAAAATCATAGATGTAATATTTTTTTTAAAAATACATCAATGATTCTTGTCATAGCTAAACGATAAAACAAAACTACGTTTTTAAATAGATTTATTAAAATCTCTATGAAATAATAAATCGAGATAATGTTGCAAAAAATTTCTTGTACACTTTAAAAAATAGGTAATTAAAAGAGTATACGGAGTAGTTTTATACAAAATAACATTTGTATTTTCATACATTTTTCTACTTTTGTAACTACAAAAATAAGTTGAAACGAAAAAACTATATTTCTTCATAGCTTAAAAAGTTGAATACACATAATTACAGTAAAATTGTGCTTTCATGTTATTTTATCTTAGAAATGTTGACTAGTTAATAATTTTAAATAATGGACAGATTATCGTTCGATAAGGAATTATCTTTGACTTTGGCACTCAAAACTCGAAAGAGAACTTAAGTGTTTAGAACATTTATAAATTCAAACAAACATGTACTGTACGACTTGTAATTCGTATTTATTATAAAAAAAGTAAAAGCTGTAACTCTTGAAATTTCAGATGCAATAACAATTTTTAAAAATGTATCATCCTCTTAATCTCTCATTCAAATTTTAAGCCTTTTGTACTTGCAGGACCGGTTTTTCCCATCACAAAAAAACTCGTGGTACACGAGCTCCACTCTGTCTTATACACGGACAACTTGTTTCCTGCAAGGAAATTCGTTTATTATTATTATTATTATTATTTTTGTTAAATTCCAGACGAGATGATCCGATATTGCGCAATTGACCTCACGTCCCTATACAGCTTTTTGGTGAGCAACCGATTGAGATTCAGATTTACGATGGCGTGCTCGTCCATTCCATCCGTGGATTAAATCTTGGTTTTTTTTTTCCTTCCAGAGCCTTTTGTGCATTTGTCAGTTGCTAAAAGGATATGTCACGTCTCTCGGCATTAAATATTTTTAGCATTCGTACAAAGATATATCCTGATGGGGTACAATAATGTATGACCTCATTCTTCGAATACCTTAAAAACTCAAAAGTTCAATAAGTATGTATACGTCTTGCATCGCGCTATGAGAGGATCACGCGACCACTTACACCGATGCGTATCTCATTATACTATTAGCCTTACGCAGACGTGTTTTTTTTTTTATACACATTAAATACGACGTTGTATTATTGCGAGAGCTCTGCTACTAGTCATAAATTTATACAATCGTCGGTTGCCAAACTCTGGCGGAGCGTGTTTATATCGAGCTCACAACATATATAATAAAGACGATAAAAAGGGTATTGACCAATTGGACCAATAAAACATGTCATAGCTAACGCATGGGATCGGGTTGTATTGGCCTTTAATTCATCAGACGCGCTCGTTTCTTATCATAAGCTATTGTTGCCGTTTTGGCGTATTTCATAAAGTATCATTTATTGATTTTATTGAATTGAATAAATTAAGGAAGGGTCTAGGACGAGTCCTTATTTCCTGCGCGGACGCGCTTATTATATACTTGTAAATGTACTTACCTGCCTCGGCGACATCATATTATGCAGACGAGTCTCAAACAATGGCAACGCGTCGCCGGTCAATCAACCAAGAGGCTCGACTCTTTTATCCTATATTATCGTTTTCTTTTTTTTTTCCCAATCGAAAATGGCCCCCATGTCGTCGTAACGCAACTTACGTTGTTGAGTATCGGACGCCGGAAGAAGCGTTTTGTTGCGTCGTCGCACGATCGCGCAATTTTTCCTTTCGCAGAGGACACACCGCTCTTTTCCCCTCTCTCTTCTTTCGTGCATATGCTTTTTTATTCCTGGTCTACCGAGCGTCTCTTTTATTCTTTTTTTCTTTTTTTTTTTCTCTTTGTAGTTGACGTAAGTAGGTAGCAATTTTTCCCCGTCGATTTCGCAATCGCGTCGCACGATGCATAGAAGGTACAACCGCGAGATCAACTCGTCATCGATTGATATACTGGACATGTGACGTTGACTTTCTCCGGGGAGTCGTAAATGTACAATATTGTTTGCTATATACGGGATGACGCAGGGAGTAGCTGGACGTTGTTGGGTCTATATTTTTGCCGATACTTAGGACTCCACTTTACCGGTCATGAATTATACGTCAGAGTCGATTTCTTTTTGTACGTAATCATTGTTTAATGTTTGTCGTACTTATGTCAGGTTATAATCTGTGCAAAACAAAGTTGGCGCATCGTACAAATAATTTACCCCTTTAGTTTAACTATAATCATGAAAATACTGATAATACATGCATGTTTTCAGAAAATACGTCATTGTCGCGGATAAGTATAGCGTCGTTTCGCGATTGCAACACATGTTCGTGGAAGTGTATCTTGTTCGTACTTTTTTTTTTTTTTTATCTACCTTTGTGTTAATGTTTCATTATAATAGAAGACACTTAATTTCCGTGCTTTCAAAGGTGTAAGAAAAACATTTTTAAATACAAAAAAAAAAAAAAGAAGAATTCTTTTTGATGGAAATGAATTTTTATTTTTTTTAACGTAAAAGATACTCGATAGGTGTGCCCACAGTTTATATTACTTGATAAAACATAATTTTCATTTGTGTATATTGCCAACGGGTGCATATATACGATTAACTTTGAATTGCCGTTAATTTTTGCTGAAATCGCTGTGGCGTCGTATATATTCTACAGATAAATATATTTGATTCGCAATAGAGAATTATAGCGTGTAAATTTAACTGAACACGTACATCGACCCGCATTCTGTATATATCAACAAAGAGTGAGACAATAGCATCATTTAGTTTACTGCATTTTTTTTCGATTGTAACGATATTTCTACTTAACGAGATCCCATAAAGTAAATCCAGTATTGTAATTCATATACATTTTACTTGTACATCATTCCAACGAGAAAATAATATTTCTGATTCCAAATTTCCAAAATCGTACGATAGTTTATATCAATAATTGTTTTTCTTCCCGATTTATCGCTTGGGAATTAAAATTTTTACACCCACGAGACTATCAAGTCATTTCCACTGCAGTGGCATTGTCACGATCAATGGCAATTAAGCTATTCCAATAATCAATACGTCGATCTTATCACTTTTACCAAATTGCGGACTGTTGTTTCCTTCGATCGTATATGAGTTCCAACTACGAATTTTCTCGCGCGAAAAACATCTGTATGAAAAAAATTCTAAAAAAAAAAAAAAAAAACAGCTCACGCCATGCAGTTAGTTATTAACTCAATGACTAATCGAATTTTCAATTGGCATATCGTTACGTAACTTTTTTTTTTTTTATAAACATATGTATATATGCGAATCGAATGTTTTCCCCATCAAACACGCGTCACAACATGTCGCTCTTATCCTGAAGATAAAAAAAAAGTATCGTCTCGGTTGGTCACTTGCAAACACACACGCACACGTGCTCGCGTACAAAATTGTTTGAAAAGCGCTTTATCACCTCGTGGCGTATTTTTAAGTGCCGATCATATATACCTGCATTTACCCGCGCACTTACGCGATAAACACACACACACACAAGTGCACCCGTATACCCTTCAATCGAAATTTACGTAAACCAATTATTTCTCTTTCGAGCTATTAGCGTGTGCTTGTGTTATGTTGCTGATGCACGACAGAAAATTACGCATTTGGACACGAGTGGCTTCTTCGTTTTTACCTGTGCGATAAGTTGCACGCGTAAATATAAATAAAGGAGGAAAGTTTCGTTCCTCCGGACATTCCTTTTTTTCTTTTATTTTTCCATTCAACTCAGCTTCTCACAATTAGTCTCTCTCTCTCTCTCTCTCCTCTCTCTGTGATACTTTTAGTCACCGATTAACCGACTTCCCATCGACATTCAATTTTGAATTACTTTCCCTATAACTCGTTATTGCCATTCCAAAGCCAAGTACAATGACTATAACCATTGTAACGTACCCAAACTGTAAAACTCGTTGTGAAGAAAGTCAATGACAACTAATGACCACTGATTCATTTTATTTTGACATATGTCTACACATACACATGGATGTAATAAATCGTGTATGTATATGTAAATAAAGCACGGATTGTTTTTCAAACGATGAATAATTATTATTATATGTTATAGGCAACTGCTCATGATTCACTGGTATATACTCATAACATTATGGTGAAATGATAGTTTTCTCTTCTATATAATATATTATGAATAATTTACTTTTTTTCCTTAAACTCTGTGTATTATAGTAATAAAAGTAATAAAAGTACCATTGTCAAGAGACAGTAGTGCGAAAAATCGGCAAATCGAACCATGCGATTGTCATATTCGTTATCTTTGAGATGATACAGTTATATATAGATATACAAATTGTCAAAAGGTAAACACACTCGCGTTTGAAGGAAAAAAAATGGGGGACCCCCGCCGGCTGCCAGTTCATTCATTTTGAGGTAAAATAAAGATCCTCAAGTATGCAGGTACCCTATTAAAGATACCGGTCAAACGTCGGAGATAGCCGTTCAAACGCGCAAATAAAAGTAAATGTATTGAGGTACACTGTCTCCTCTCCTATTCGCCGAGCACCGGGTGGCGTGATTCGAAGGCCGTGCCGCCGCATTTTCAAACCAGACGACGTAGCAGACGAGCCTCACAAAAATATATTATAATACACACATCGCGTGCGGATCGGCATTACTTATAACTTATAACGTTGGTAGTTGTTATCGCACACAACATATTATATAGTATATATGTGCATATATACATCCATGTATACCTCATACTCTACTGTACGGCGTATACGGCGTAGGTACTTAGTACTTACTCCCAAGTCTCCCGACCTCTCGTTTTGCCATTCCCCAAACTAACATATAGCTCTCTCGCGTGGTCGTCGGCGAACGTGTGGTATACGTTATTCCCACTCGTGAGCGTATTATTACATACGAGAAATTTCACTAAAAATAATATTGTTTGGATGAAAGTAGAGTTTTTTTTTTTTTTTTTTTTTTGCAAACAATACAATAAAATACTTATTTTTCGTAGACTTGCTAGTGTATAAATTTGATTCGCAGAGACTTGCATGCAGGGTGGCGTGACGCCGACTCTGCTCTGCGGCAATGACGANTTTTTTTTTATTAAAATATAATACATACATGCCAAGTGACAAAAATCGTTGTGATCGTAAAAATCGATGGATAACCTACGGTCCCTTGGGTCGCAAAATGGCCCCGTGAGCGATAGCTTCTGCGACGGATAATTACCATTTTTTAGTATTCATTTTTTTATAACTAACTTTCACATTCAATAATCACACAATTCATCTCGCAACATATGTCTTATTAGTAATCTCTTTTTCCAGTAGTTTTCGTCACAGAAGTGCCATATTACCTCCAGGGCTACTTTGCGGCCCGAGGGACCGTAAGGTAGCCCCAAATGGATGGCACTTGTGTCATCTCCTACCTCGGGAGTTTTTCAAGGTCTCTCAGCCCCAGAGGCGATGCCACACTTCTGTGACCAAAACTACTATTTCATTTTCGATCTTCCCGTGCTGCAATAAACTATAATGTGAAGAGTAAACAAATTTTCGAAATTTCAATTTGCGTCACATTTTAGCTCTTCGGGATAACTACGATTTTTTTTTTTTTTTTTTTTGCAAACAATACAATAAAATACTTATTTTTCGTAGACTTGCTAGTGTATAAATTTGATTCGCAGAGACTTGCATGCAGGGTGGCGTGACGCCGACTCTGCTCTGCGGCAATGACGAATGACGACGAAGATACACGACGAAAAAGGTGAACGGCGAACATGCCACGATGACGAATTCTCTGGCCAGCTCTGGCTTACTCTTTCTGCTTTGGCGCGTCCCCCGCGCGTCGTCCCCCAGAGTCTTTTCTACACTTTCTCTCTCAACTCTCGATCTTTGTGTTCTAGAGATGAGTAGAAGTCTTTTAAGTTTTAAGATGTATGAATTACACTTTCATCTTAAGAATTTTATTTTATTATTATGAAATTGCGAAATGGCCTTGCCAACGAGAAGTATCAATTTACTAAATTATTGAATAGATTTATTATAAAAAATATATTTATTTCAACGTATCAAAAACAAAAATAAAGTTGGCAATATT